>CM077150.1:86183535-86338024 GCA_039583875.1 Platanthera guangdongensis
GTAGATGACTATTCTAGATTTACATGGGTTTTCTTTTTGAGGCAGAAATCTGAAACCCCTACTATTTTTCATAACTTTGTCAAACAAATTCAGCATGAATTTAACAATTCAGTGGTCAAAATTAGAAGTGACCATGGAACTGAATTTCAGTCTGAGTGTATGACAAGGTTTTGTGAAGAACTAGGGATTCATCAGGAATTCTCCTCACCTAGAACACCTCAACAAAATGGAATTGCTGAAAGAAAGAATAGAACTCTTATTGAGCCTGGTAGAACTCTACTATGTGACACTTCACTCCCAGAATATTTCTGGGCTGAGGCAGTAAATATTGCTTGTCATGTTCGCAATAGAGCATCTATAACTAAGAACCACAAAAAGACTCCCTATGAGATTATGAAGGGCAGAAAACCAAATATATCCTACTTTAGGATCTTTGGTAGCAGGTGTTATGTGCTTAACACTGGTAAGTCTCACCTAACTATATTTGCTGCCAAATCCCAAGATGGGATATTTATTGGGTACATCAATAATAGTAAGGCATATAGGGTCTACAACTTGTCTACACAAGTTGTAGATAAGAATCTGTTCATGTAGTGTTTGATGAATCTGAGCTAATTAACTGTGAGTTGTTTAGCTTTCCTTGTAGCTCAACAGGTTTAAATGAAAAGTTGGACATGCTGACCATTAATGAAGACCAAAATGCAAAGCAGGATGTGGAAAATGATGGTTGCTGTCCAGCGGGAGTACAAGGTACACAAGCTGACACTGAAGACAATGAAGTTCAGTATGGTGGAGAAATTGAAGAAGTTCAAATTGCTGATAGAATGCCTCCAGCAATATCGAATCTAAAGGATCATCCAGCACACCAAATCATTGGTGATCCCAGACATGGTGTGCAAACCAGGAGCAAACATATGAACACATTGCTTTGCTCAAGTTTCCTGTCACAGTTGGAACCAAAGAGATTTGAAGAAGCCATAAAAGACTCCAACTGGATTGATGCAATGCAAGAGGAGCTGAATCAATTCAGAAGGTGTAAAGTATGGGAGCTGGTTCCAAAACAAAAGGATCATAATATTACTGAGACAAAGTGGATCTACAGGAAAAAATGAGATGAAAATGGCATAATAGTGAAGAATAAAGCAAGACTGGTTGCCAAAAATTATAGACAGGAAGAGGGCATTAACTTTGATCAGACATTTTGTAACAACCCCATCCGTTCATATGATATATTCTAGAAGGTCCGGCCGGGGCCCCACATGATATAGCACAAAACAGTTGGTGAAGGTACAGGATGATACCAGAGTCGCGCATCGCACCTATCACAAAGCATTCTAGCGGAAGCCTAGACTACAACTGGAACTCCTCATGAATGTCCAAACATAAAACTCCACATTTTATAAATTATAGGAATGTCTTACATCAAGCACAAAACGTTGGCCTTATGGCCTTACATGGCTTTCACACAGTGGCCTAAACAAATTGGCGCGCAGGCCGGCCACAAGAAAAGAAAACACCCAAAAGTACACATGTAGCCTTCGAGGGCTAACAGCAATCGCAGCAACACCAGCAGGAGCATCAACCTCTATGCATCCCGCTCGGTTCTCCAGCACCTGTAAAGGGACAATCCACCCACCGGTGGCAAACAAAAGCAACGGTCAGCGTTCAGCTGACCAAATTATAACAACCCTACCCCTCCTCTCGGGGCAGCGGTATTCTTCCCTGCAGGCATATTAGATCACAAGTATGGCAAGCTATATCATCAAAATGTGCTGTCACGCACACAAGACATCACAACCGTTCGCCACCCGGCCACACGGTCCGTGCACTCAGGGCACATTCTTGGTGTTCTGGCAACCTCTTGCCCACCACCGTATCAGGGTTACAACCCAACGGTAACTCTCTTGAGCATTTCCTCCATGGCATGCAGCCGGAGTTAGTCTTCGGACACCGGGATGGCCCGTAGCCCCCCGTTGTGTCATGGCGCGCAGGCCGAAGACTGTTGCTATGTGCTCCAACAGACCGTACTTTTTGGTCTCACGTCGGACGGACATAGCGCAGGTCGGATCCTCCACCACCCGTTGCTCAAATCGCCTTGCCTTCTCCGAGTACATCGTACTAATGGCTATATCAAAGGCACGGGTCGGTCTCACCAATCCTGTTCTTGGCATTCAAGCCTGGGTATTTCTCTATACCCATTTCCTCACAACAACAGCGGGTCTTTCCTGGGCACACCAGTACTTCCTGTGACTCTCTCCACAGGTGGACACCGCACAAGCACAAATGTCAGGGGTCTTTCCTGGGCACACCAGTACTTCCTGTGACTCGTTTCATAGGTGGACACCCTATGACATCAAGCATCACAAAAGGGCCTTTCCTGGTCCCACCAGTACTTCCTGTGCCTCACTCACAGGTTGGACCCAAAAATATCACATGGCTATTTTCCTGGGCTACCACCCCAGTACTTCCTGCTACTCCTTTTCGCAGGCATAACCCGTAGACTCCTTACACTACACGTTTATCACGGAGTCTTATCCGGTTCGTATGCAACATCACCAATCCAGACTAACCTGTCCAGATGGGCTTCACACAGCATGCCTATTCCGTACTCCATTTCCGGATCTATATGCTAACAAAGGGGATTTCAAGCATCCACCCAAAGATTTCCAAAACCAGCCACCTCTTGGTGGGGTAAATCACAAAATATGCCAAAAAGGAAGCCTTCACATGGCTAGGAAGAAAAGTCGTTACCCTTGACGATCGGTTCGGTGCCATGGACTCCAAGCTAGCTTGCAAGACTCGCAAGAGCGTTTCCTCCACAACGCTGGCTTCGGATCTCTCATCGGTAAACCGCAGCACCACCAACAACAGCCCCCTTTCCTTCTTCCTCCTCCTTTCTCTCTCTCTTTCTCTCTTCACTTGAAGAAAGTTCAAGGCCAAAGAAAATGAGAAATCTTTCTCTGATTTCGGCCCTTAAGGAAAAAGAAGAAGAAGCTTCAGCCCTTGGATCTAGACTGAAGGAATGGACGACCACGATTCTGCCAAAAACACATATTTTGACCCGACACGGCCTCGAACACGGCCGTGTGCCAGGCCGTGTGCCTCAAGCGGTGGTCAACCGACTTATCCAAACTAGTGACAAGCCCACGGGACACGCCCGTGTCATGGGCCGTGTCACCAACACGCCTTCAGACACGCCCGTGTCTATGGCCGTGTACCTGGATGAAAAAAATCCCAAATCATCCCGAGACTTCACACGGCCTGTGACACGCCCGTGTCCCAGGCCGTGTGCCCAGACACGGCACAAAGACACGCCCTGTCGAAACCTTCGGCGGGCTGAGTTCGTCGCCTGATTTGACACGCCCTGTGACACGCCCGTGTCACAGGCCGTGTTCAACACTCGACACTCACTTCTCGACACTCAACGATCGTCGAGAAAAATCGTCGAGCATGCGACACGGCCTTGGACACGCCCGTGTCCTGGGCCGTGTGCCTCCTCTCGACGCATCGTCGAGAGAAAAATCGTCGAGACAAAGGCCGATCGTCGACACAACCTCGACACGCCCTGCGACACGCCCGTGTCGCAGGCCGTGTCAACTGACACGCCCTGGGACACGCCCGTGTGCCAGGCCGTGTCACCCAAAAATGCCTGTTTCCGAACTTTGGGCTGTTACAATCCTCCCCTCCTATAAGAAATTTCGTCCTCGAAATTCAGACATAGGAAAGGCAATAGAAAACAGCAAGAAAAATGTGACAACATATAGAAAAGTTTATGTTACAACATTCTTGCTACAGGTTACAAAAACAGCTCAGGGAACTCTGCTCGCATGGTCTGCTCGCGTTCCCATGTCAGTTCTTCACGGCCGCAGTTGTCCCACCGGACTTTTACCATACCGACCGTCTTGTTCCGCAACTGTTTTTCGGCTCGATCTTCGATCTGAATGGGTCTAACTTTCGTTGTTAGCCCATACTCCACCGGCACACGATCATCCGCGATCACTTGAGCTGGATCTTTCACGGCCTTCCAAAGTACCGAGATGTGAAAGACATCATGTAACCCACCCAAGTCCGCCGACAGAGCTAGCCGATAAGCCGCTTCGCCAATTCGCTCAACCACTTCAAAAGGACCCAAATATCTTGGACTCAACTTTTTCAATCGTCGAATCCTGGAGACACCTTTGAATGGCTTGATCTTCAAGTAGACCTAATCGCCAACCGCAAATTCTACATTCCGGTGCTTGGCGTTGTAGTACTTCGCTTGTCGATCTTGAGCAATAAGCAATCTCTCTCGAATCGTCCGAATGGTTGAGTTTGCTTCATCCACCTCATTTGGTTTAACAATCCGGGCTTCACCCGCTTCTACCCAAGCCAAGGGAGTACGACACTTCCTTCCATATAGGGCTTCATATGGTGCCATCCCAATGCTTGCTTGGTAGCTGTTATTATATGCAAACTCGACCATATAGAGATGATCTTCCCATCTCTTTCCGAAATCAAGGGCGCACATTCGGAGCATGTCCTCCATTGTTCTGTTGGTACGTTCAGTTTGGCCATCCGTTTGGGTATGAAAGGCCGTACTGAAAGTCAACTTTGTGCCCAACAGTCGGTGAACTAGCCTCCAATCATTTGACGTGAACCGCCCATCTCGATCACTTACGATGCTCCGAGGAACACCGTGAAGCCGCACAATCTGATCAACATATAATTTTGCCAAACTTTCAACCGAATCATCCCGCCTGTTCGGGAGAAAATGTGCTACTTTCGTTGGCCGGTCAACAATCACCCAAATGGAATCATTTCCTCGCTGCGATCTTGGCAACCCATGCCCAAAATCCATGGAAATATCATCAAATTTCCACTATGGGATCGGCAGTGACTTCAAATAACCGTCTGGCTTTTGGCATTCCGCCTTCACCATCGCACATGTTTGGCATTTGGATACATAAAGGGCAACATCCTTTTTGAGCCTTGGCCACCAGAAAAGCTTCTTCATATCATTGAACATCTTTGTGCTCCCGGGGTGAATGGAATACTTGGTATAATGTACTTCATACATCAGTTCTTCCCTCAGCTTCCCCACATTTAGGACGCACAACCGGCCCTCTTTTCGCAAAAGACCGTCATTCCAGGTGAATTTGTCTTCTGGCCCTTCATTCACATAGCGTAAGAGATCGTCATCCAACTCCGTTGCCCGTCGAACTCGGTCTGCAAGGTCACATTGCACCTCAGTCCAGTTCAAACATGCAATGGCAGTGGAATTCTTGTCAACACTATAGATCTCCAATGCCTCCAACTCCTGGATAAGACGTTCATCATGCCTTTGTAACCAATTTGCTCTAGCCGGAACTCGCCGACTCAAGGCATCCGCGACAATATTCCCCTTCCCGGGCGTATAGTGAATCTCAAAAGTGTAGTCCCCAAGGAACTCCAACCACCTTCGTTGTCGCATGTTCAACTCTTTTTGCTCCAAAAGATACTTTAGGCTCTTATGATCGGTATAGATCTCCACCTTCACTCCATAAAGGTAGTGTCGCCACAACTTGAGTGCAAAAATCACCGCCGCTAATTCTAAATCATGGACGGGATAGTTTCGCTCGTGCACCTTTAGTTGGCGTGAGCCATAAGCAATCACCTTTCCGCTCTGCAGAAGAACGCAACCTAAGCCGCTCCCTGAGGCATCACTATAAATCACAAAGCCATCGGTTCCACATGGCGAAGACAATACTGGTGCCGTGGTCAACCGAACCTTCAGCTCTTCAAAAGCTCGTGCGCACTCTGGCGTCCAAACGAACTTCTGATCTTTTCGCGTCAGTGTGGTTAGCGGCAAAGCGATCCGTGAGAAGTTCTCCACAAATCGTCTATAGTAGCCCGCAAGTCCAAGGAAACTCCTGACCTCGGCTACGGAAGACAATCTTGGCCACTCTTGTATGGCTCTTATCTTCGCTAGATCCAATACAATGCCCGCTCCACTCACCACATGGCCTAAAAATGACACTGACGAGAGCCAAAACTCGCACTTCGAGAACTTGGCATATAGCTGATTTTGCCTCAACGTGTTCAACACCAACCGCAAGTGAATCTCATGCTCAGCTTTGGACTTCGAGTATACCAGGATATCATCAATAAACACTATCACAAACAGATCCAGGTACTCATGAAAAATACGGTGCATCAGATCCATAAACACCGAAGGCGCATTGCACAATCCAAAGGGCATGACTGTGAACTCATAGTGCCCATAACGTGTTCCAAATGCGGTTTTGGGAATGTCACCTTCCCGAATTCTTAACTGGTAATAACCAGACTTCAGGTCCAACTTCGAATAGACGGTCGAGCCCACTAGCTGATTGAATAACTCATCAATCTGAGGTATAGGATACTTATTCTTCTCGGTCAGCTTATTCAATTCACGGTAATCGATACACAACCGTAACCCACCATCTTTCTTCTTTACAAAGAGCACAGGCGCGCTCCAAGGTGACATACTTGGGCGGATATAACCTTGCTCTAGCATTTCTTGTAGTTGAACCTTCAACTCAGCCATCTCTTTAGGCGCAACGCGATATGGCGAGCGGGCCACGGGTTTCGCACCTGGCACCAACTCAATTGTGAAGTCAATCTCCCGCTGGGGTGGTAGCCCAGGGAGATCCGCGGGAAACACATCTATAAAGTCTGCCACAATCGGAACCTCGCACAAAGTGGCCTTAGGCTCAACAGCCTGAATTAGTGCAAAGTAACACTCCGCACCCTTCCGAACAGCTTTGACTACCTGGAGTGCAGACATCAACGTCCCGCCCACTCCTCGCATACCCGCAAACTTGGTCTTCTGTTCGGTATTCTGGCCCAACGTGATTTCTTTGGACTGGCAATCAATCATAGCATGCTGCTCCGCAAGCCAATCCATCCCAAAAATCACATCGAATTCCGATATTGGCAAAACAAGTGCGGTTAAACAAAAATCGCGACTTCCGAACTGAACCGCCACATCGCAAGCTTGATCCGCAAGCATCCAACAACTATTCGGCAACACCACTCTGACGCTATCTGCCTTTGGACGACTGGGTATCCCAAGCCGCGTAAGAAACTCACTAGACAGAAAAGAATGCGATGCACCTGTATCAAACAGTGCTCGCGCCAGCGTGCCCCGAATCATCACAAAGCCTATGACAAACATGTCACACACACAAACCGCAAACATAGGAGTACTAAGCAAAGCATACAAACAATAGCATATGCAAAACTAAACTCATACCTGTAACAACGTCACTCTGCTTGATGGCTTCTTGCAGGCCAAGATTGTAGACCCGGGGTTGCGCCTGCGAGTCAGAGGAATCCACCACCGCCTTTCCTTTCTCCGCATAAGATGCACCCGCCTTCTTTTCACTCTTTGGCGGCATCCGACAATCTCGCGCAATATGTCCCATCCGGCCACAATTGAAGCAGATCCGAGTGTCTGGCTTTGAGGTCGCCCCTGATGTTGCTCCCGTTGCAACTGATGAAGGAGCTTGTCCACTAGGCTTGCACTTCTTACCCCATCTCTTCTTATAAAATGGTTTTCCTGATCGGGGCGCCTTCCACTCCGGTTGCGTCACAGCCAAAGCTCTCTTCCCTTGCACCCTCTTCATATCCTTTTCCAACGCGGTCGCGGTGTCAACCAACGCTTGGAAACCTTGGTTCACAGAACTGGACACAAGGAACCTCAGCTCGTCCCTCAGCCCTTCATAGAACCGATTCGTCTTCCTCTGCTCATCCGCAAATATCGAACCCGCATACCGCCCCAAGCGAGTAAACTCATGCAGGTACGCGTCAACACTGCCATCACCTTGAGTTAACCGTTGGAATTCATTTTCCATGGCTATCCGTTGAGCCACAGGAAGGTGCTTCGCAAGGAAGAGCCGGGAGAATTCTTCCATCAACACTTGGGTTAACGGACGACCCGCCAAATGATGCAACTCCATCTCATCCCACCATAACCGAGATTCTCCTTCAAGCAAGAAGGTGGCTAAGGTAACTTTCTGATGCTCCGCCGTTCCTATCGCCGTCATCACTCGCTTGACGCGCGATAACCAATCCTCAGCCTGCGTCGGGGTTCCCGCTCCCGAGAACGTAGGCGGATGGAAACTCATAAACCACGTTAGCTGCTTCTCAGCCACTCGAGGAGCCACATCCACAACAGGTTCAGGCCTTGCCGCCACCTGTTCTGGCCTCACAGCCGCTTGTTCCTGCCTAAGTGGCTGACCGTGGATCATGGTAAATAAGGCCTCTGCAACTAAATGCACATGTTCCTCAGACGGTGGAGATGTAGGCACCGCGGCTGGTGCCGTACTTTCATCAGAACGCTGGGACTCAGACGGCCCAGCTCCACTTCGTGTCACCTAAAGGTGGAGAAGACACACACATTAGCGGTCGTACCCAAGCAATCAACACAAAAGAAGAACACACAGGTTCCTCAAACACACAAGTATGCATTCCTATCATGGACATTCAGGAGTTCATTCGTAGACTTTGGTGTGCACAAACACGTGCTCGCCACCCCACAAAAGAAGTCGGCCACGACTTCGAGAGGGAAAGACCAAGACAACCGATACCAAAAATGTAACAACCCCATCCGTTCATATGATATATTCTAGAAGGTCCGGTCGGGGCCCCACAGGATATAGCACAAAACAGTCGGTGAAGGTACAGGATGATACCAGAGTCGCGCATCGCACCTATCACAAAGCATTCTAGCGGAAGCCTAGACTACAACTGGAACTCCTCATGAATGTCCAAACATAAAACTCCACATTTTATAAATTATAGGAATGTCTTACATCAAGCACAAAACGTTGGCCTTATGGCCTTACATGGCTTTCACACAGTGGCCTAAACAAATTGGCGCGCAGGCCGGCCACACGAAAAGAAAACACCCAAAAGTACACATGTAGCCTTCGAGGGCTAACAGCAATCGCAGCAACACCAGCAGGAGCATCAACCTCTATGCATCCCGCTCGGTTCTCCAGCACCTGTAAAGGGACAATCCACCCACCGGTGGCAAACAAAAGCAACGGTCAGCGTTCAGCTGACCAAATTATAACGACCCTACCCCTCCTCTCGGGGCAGCGGTATTCTTCCCTGCAAGCATATTAGATCACAAGTATGGCAAGCTATATCATCAAAATGTGCTGTCACGCACACAAGCCATCACAACCGTTCGCCACCCGGCCCCACGGTCCGTGCACTCAGGGCACATTCTTGGTGTTCTGGCAACCTCTTGCCCACCACCGTATCAGGGTTACAACCCAACGGTAACTCTCTTGAGCATTTCCTCCATGGCGTGCAGCCGGAGTTAGTCTTCGGACACCGGGATGGCCCGTAGCCCCCCGTTGTGTCATGGCGCGCAGGCCGAAGACTCTTGCTATGTGCTCCAACAGACCGCACTTTTTGGTCTCACGTCGGACAGACATAGCGCAGGTCGGATCCTCCACCCCTCGTTGCTCAAATCGCCTTGCCTTCTCCGAGTACAGCGTACTCATGGCTATATCAAAGGCGCGGGTTGGTCTCACAAATCCTGTTCTTGGCATTCAAGCCTGGGTATTTCTCTATACCCATTTCCTCACAGCAACAGCGGGTCTTTCCTGGGCACACCAGTACTTCCTGTGACTCTCTCCACAGGTGGACACCGCACAAGCACAAATGTCAGGGGTCTTTCCTGGGCACACCAGTACTTCCTGTGACTCGCTTCACAGGTGGACACCCTATGACATCAAGCATCACAAAAGGGCCTTTCCTGGTCCCACCAGTACTTCCTGTGCCTCACTCACAGGTTGGACCCAAAAATATCACATGGCTATTTTCCTGGGCTACCACCCCAGTACTTCCTGCTACTCCTTTTCGCAGGCATAACCCGTAGACTCCTTACACTACACGTTTATCACGGAGTCTTCTCCGGTTCGTATGCAACATCACCAATCCAGACTAACCTGTCCAGATGGGCTTCACACAACATGCCTATTCCGTACTCCATTTCCGGATCTATATGCTAACAAAGGGGATTTCAAGCATCCACCCAAAGATTTCCAAAACCAGCCACCTCTTGGTGGGGGAAATCACAAAATATGCCAAAAAGGAAGCCTTCACATGGCTAGGAAGAAAAGTCGTTACCCCTGACGATCGCTTCGGTGCCATGGACTCCAAGCTAGCTTGCAAGACTCGCAAGAGCGTTTCCTCCGCAACGCTGGCTTCGGATCTCTCGTCGGTAAACCGCAGCACCACCAACAGCAGCCCCCTTTCCTTCTTCCTCCTCCTTTCTCTCTCTCTTTCTCTCTTCACTTGAAGAAAGTTCAAGGCCAAAGAAAATGAGAAATCTTTCTCTGATTTCGGCCCTTAAGGAAAAAGAAGAAGAAGCTTCAGCCCTTGGATCTAGACTGAAGGAATGGACGACCACGATTCTGCCAAAAACACATATTTTGACCCGACACGGCCTCGAACACGGCCGTGTGCCAGGCCGTGTGCCTCAAGCGGTGGTCAACCGACTTATCCAAACTAGTGACACGCCCACGGGACACGCTCGTGTCATGGGCCGTGTCACCAACACGCCTTCAGACACGCCCGTGTCTGTGGCCGTGTACCTGGATGAAAAAAATCCCAAATCATCCCGAGACTTCACACGGCCTGTGACATGCCCGTGTCCCAGGCCGTGTGCCAAGACACGGCACAAAGACACGCCCTGTCGAAACCTTCGGCGGGCTGAGTTCGTCGCCTGATTTGACACGCCCTGTGACACGCCCGTGTCACAGGCCGTGTTCAACACTCGACACTCACTTCTCGACACTCAACGATCGTCGAGAAAAATTGTCGAGCATGCGACACGGCCTTGGACACGCCCGTATCCTGGGCCGTGTGCCTCCTCTCGACGCATCGTCGAGAGAAAAATCGTCGAGACAAAGGCCGATCGTCGACACAACCTCGACACGCCCTGCGACACGCCCGTATCGCAGGCCGTGTCAACTGACACGCCCTGGGACACGCCCGTGTGCCAGGCCGTGTCACCCAAAAATGCCTGTTTCCGAACTTTGGGCTGTTACACATTTGCCCCAGTGGCAAGGTTGGAAGCAATAAGGTTATTCCTTGCCTTTGCTGCTTTCTAAGATTTCAAAGTATACCAAATGGATATCAAGTTAGCTTTCTTAAATGGTATTTTGAAAGAAGAAGTCTTTGTTCATCATCCCTCAGGTTTTTTTGATCCACTTTATCCTGATTATGTTTATAGACTTAAGAAAGCCTTATATGGTTTGAAACAAGCCTCTAGGGCTTTGTATGAAACATTGTCTACTTTCCTCATTGAAAATAAATTTTCAAGGGGGAAAATTGACAAGACTCTATTCCTTAGGGAGTCAAAGGGCAAGATGATCCTTGCACAGATTTATGTTGATGACATAATCTTTGGATCTACAGAAAACAACCTTTGCAGGATGTTTTCAAAACTTATGCAATGAAAGTTTGAGATGAGCAGTATGGGTTAGCTCAAATTCTTATTGCGACTCCAAGTAAGACAAAATGATGATGGCTTGTCCATTTCACAGTCTAAGTTCACCAAGGAGTTAATTAAGAAATATGCTATGGAATCATCCACCACCATGAGAACTCCAATGGGGACAAGTATGTATTTAGGCAAAGATGATGCAGGAAAAACTTTAGATGAGTTTTTATATAAAGAGATAATTGGCTCTCTCCTATACTTAACTGCCAATAGACCAGACATTATGTATGCTACATGTGTCTGTGCTAGGTACCAAGCAAGCCCTAAAGAATCTCATTATAATGCAGTTAAAAGAATATTGAGATATTTTAAGGGCACACCTAAACTTGGTCTTTGGTACCCTAAGAATAGAGACTTTTTACTGACTGGTTTTTCAGATGCAGACTTTGCAGGTTTCAAAGAAGATAGAAAGAGCACCACTGCACATGTTAGTTTCTAGGTGGTAGATTGGTGTCATGGAGCAGTAAGAAGCAGACAATTGTGCAAATTTTCACTGCAGAGTCTGAGTATATTGCTGCAGGCAGCTGTTGTGCTCAGCTTTTATGGATTCAACATCAACTTGAAGACTATGGTCTCAAGGTAAGTAGAACTCCACTATTTTGTGATTCTACAAGTGCTATTTCTATTGCTAAAAACCCTGTATCACATAGCACAACAAAGTATATAGAAATTAGATTTCACTTCATTAGAGAGCATGTTGAAAAAGAAGATATTTGTTTGGAATTTGTCACCACAAATAATCAAATTGCTGACATGTTTACTAAACCACTAGATGAAACTAAATTCAATTATTTCAAAATTGAATTAGGCATGTTAAACCTAGAGTAACTTGGTAAATCTGGTTAATTAATTCAATGTTCACATATAGTAGTTTATGTCGACACAAAAGGGAATCTGTGTCAACATATAGCAGTTTGTATCGACACTTAAGGTAAGTTGTGTCGACACAACATAATAGTGGTGAGATAGTGGTGTCAACACTCAGAGTTTGGTATCGACACATAGAAGTTCTATCATTTAGATAGTTGTGTCAACACATACAGATGTCTGTGTCGACACACATATATTAGAGTCGACTATTAGAAGTCAGTGTCGACAAATCGCAAACTGTGTCGACACATAGTGTTGTCTGACTCTATCGAGACATTAGAAGTCTGTGTCGACACAATCTCTACAGTGTCGACACATTAAGTATCTATTACCCCGCCTTTTGACCTTCTATGTTGACAAACATATAAATAGGTCACAGAACAACTTTTTCGACTAAGATCTCAACATTTTCGAGACCAAATCTTTGAGTGGACAATTTTTCATCTCTCTTCTTCTCGAATTTCTCGTCACCAATGGCGCCAAAGTTGGAGAACAACATCAACAAAGGCTATGAGTTAGTTCGCAATGCTTTTGACAGTGCATCGTCTGAGATTAGAGATGTGATAACCCTAATCCAAGAAAATGGTTTAGAATATCTAGTTTCCGATCCTACCAAGATCTGGAAGACAGAAATTCTAGAATTTTATACAAAAGCAACCTTGGATTCAACTGGATTGAAGATTAGGTCATCAATTCAAGGGAGCAAGGTGAAACTTACCCAAAAGAGTCTGAAGAAGACACTCCAATTGCCCAGAACTAAGGAAGATGATGAAGTCACATCTTCAATGACAAAAGAAGATCTTCAATGGTGTGGCCTGAATCCCACCACTAAGATTGAATCATCAATGCAAAGAAAGGGGATGAACTCCCAAGGAAAGTTTCTCTCAGTGATAATGGGAAAAGTAATTTTCTGCAAACCAGGAGGACATGATAGGATCTCAGCCTATATGTTCAGCTTGATGACCAGAGTTATTTTCAGAATAAAAACAAACTGGTCTGTAGTGATTTTTGACAAGATCAAGGAAAGCCTGAAGAAACCTAATCTAGGTAGAATACTGAGTCTGTATCTGGCAACAAATATTCCTGAAGTGCTAAACCACACAACTGGATCTATAATAAACCACGTGAGAAGGATGGATAAGAAAATATTATCCATATGGGAAAGAGTTTTGACAAAAGATGGTTCTACACCACAGAAACAACCTCAACTAAAAAAGAAAAAGACAACCCTCGGGAAGCCTGAATCTTCTAGTGATTCAGAGGAACAAGTAATCTTCAGTTTAGATGAAGAAGAACAAGAATCTACAAGGAAATCTTCTGCCACTAAGAATGTAGATCATGGTCAGATGCAGGGGGAGTATATTCCTGAAAGCACCATCCAACTGGATCAAGTTCAGGATGTGCCTCCTCTATGGGAAACCAATGAACTTTCACCAGCTCAACAAGAAGTCTTGCCTCCAGAAAGTGCTTCTGAGAAAGAGCAAGCTGCCTTAGAGAGTGAAACTACCACTCAAACTATTATTGAGGTAATAAATGATATTAATCAAACTATACTAGATACTAAGCCAGAAACACTAACTGTCTTCTAACTGATGTTGAACAGACACACCATGACAACATCCTTGCACAGGATGTATCAATGGATAATACATCTGAATTAGATGATACTCCATTAAATGTACGAGATACAGATGTACCTCTAGTTCAACTGCAACAAGAATTTACTCTTGAGCAATTATTTCTTGACTTACAAGATGTAAGAACTGAGGAAGTAGTGCCAAGAACTGAGGGAGAGTAGCCAGGGACTCAGGGGGAGTTGCCAAGAGCTGACAAGGAGCTTCCCTCAATTCCAAAGGACACAGTGAATTTTTATAGTTCTTCTGAATCAGACGATGGAGAAGCACTAAGAGCAAAGAAGAGAAAATTGATGGTTTACAAGAAGAAAAGCTCAAATTATAAGAAAGCTTTATAGACTGTCTCACAACCCTCAGCTCCAAAAGTTGATTTGAGTTCACTGTTGTTTGCTATGCAAATTAAAATGGATGAGCAAAGAGCAGCCATGGAGAAATATATGGATGAAAGCCATAAGGACCTTTAATTCACTCTGGCTCAAGATATAAAATGAATCAGATTTGAAGTTAACCAGAATAAGAAGGAGATGATCGATTGCTTCCATAAAGGAGGTAATGTTGTAGTTTATCTGGCCAAACAGTAACAAGAGGCAAGAACACAAATTGATGATATAGTGGTCAAGCAAGGATATGTCCTAGAAAATCAAATTAGGATGAATGATAATCTTACTGAATCACATAATGTGATTATTACTGAGATAAAGAATAATGCAACTGCCTTAACTGAGGAATGGGCCAAAGAGAAGTTAGAGTTTGATAAGAAACTTCAAGAAGCTTTAGACACTTTTCAATAAGCCATTCAAGCCTCTCAGAAGATCATATCTACTCAGCTACAGAAGTTTAAAGCTTATTATACAGAAGGAACCAATTATCTAGTTAATCAGATCTGGTTCCAAAAAGATGACTTAAGAGATCATATTGAGAGAGAAGTCATAAAGGGGGAGAGGGTGATAGTCAATGCTAGCTTAGAGCATGCCAAATGGATAATATATGATGTTAGAGAAACTCTGGGATATCCACCCCTCTGTGATGATGATAATACAGCTGAGTCAGGTGTTCAGGCTGTAGAAATTGAAGGAGGTCAGTAGGAGGTAGCTCAAATCATATACCCCCTTCTATTTTTGAAGCAATTCAAAACCTTATTCAACAGATATATAGCCCTCCAGAGGCTAATAAGAATGTTATATTTGAAAAAGTGGAAATATCAGAGGCAATACTGAATAAAGAGCAAGAAGCTCAACTCTCAAAGAAAAGGTTTAGAGAGTAGGCTGAACTAAAGCCTGATTTTGAGAGATGGAGTCCAACCTCTAAAAATATAATACTCACTGTCTGGCAAGCTGTCAAATACAAAATGCATGATAGAGGCAAGTGGTATTCTGAAGTTGAATGGAACAAATATCTGCAGAGACAAGATGTGATACATCAATTCAGAAGGGATCACAAGGCTGGGAAAATACCTGCTACAGCTGTAGAGCCCAGTAAATAATTTCCCAAGCCTTATCACTATTTTGAAAGGCAAAAAGTTAAGGCTGAAGAGCTTAAGAAGAAGGATCTCAAAGGCAAGAAGCCAGCTGAAGATACTGAAGTACCAGTACAAGCAAAAGTCCAGTCTGGAAAAGGAATAGTGATCAAGTAGCCTGATCAGCCTTAGGATAGATTGATTAGAGTTTATAACATTGTAATCTTCAGTTTTAAACTCCATGTAATCTGTTGTCATCAAATTTTTGTGAAGTTTAAACAAAACAATGATTCATGCTTGTTATGTTTGTATCATATTCTGTGATGATATTATTTACTTGTTTTATTTATATGTTTCCCTGTCATTGAATGTTTTTATACATCATATTATTAATTTTATTATAAGTGATGTATATCATTGACTAAGGGTTATGACTTCTCCAAATAGGGGGAGATTGTTGGGTACATTGGAAAATATGTCCCAGATTTGGAGAAGCCTCACCTAACTCAATGATATGCATCAAGTTGTATTTGATGTTGTGTTGAGTTATCATGTGTAGGTTAAGTAAATGGAAAGGAAAATTCTCTAAGTACAAGTGTCGACACTTGGGAATGGTTGTGTCGACACCTAGGGTCAGATTGTGTCGACACCCAGAATTATTGTCGACACAACAAAAAATTTGTCGACAACGCTGTGTCGACACTAAGGGCCAGATTGTGTCGACATTATCAGAAGTTGTATCGACACATAGAGAACCTGTCGACACATTCCAGAATTCGGTCGACAATGATTGTGTCGACACACAGAACTTGTGTCGACACACACCAGAATTCTTTCGACACCAACTTTGTCAAGACAAGGAGTGTTTGTGTCAACACACAGGACTTATGTCGACACATTCCATAGAAGCTGTGTCCAAAAGTAAAAGTGAAGTTGTGTCGACAACAACAAGACTTGTGTCGACACATGTACTATGTGTGTCGACACATATGAAGTATTCACTCGACATTCTCTGTTGCTGAGTCAAAGTCCAATGAAGGCTGAAGTAATACAACTGGAGACTTGACAGTTGTCATTACTGACATTGCTTTCACATCTGTCAGAGGTGTCAGAAGACTGTTTGAAACTGGAACAGTCGGTTACCATGGATGAAGCCTATATATAGATATGCTCTCTCAACAATCAAAAGACATACAAGATATACAGAACAGAGAAGAGTTAATCAAGCTAATCAATTATAATCTCTGAAGGATTGAGATTCTAAAAGAAGAGAAAGAAGAAATAGTCAACA
This sequence comes from Platanthera guangdongensis, assembly GCA_039583875.1. Lineage (NCBI taxonomy): Eukaryota > Viridiplantae > Streptophyta > Magnoliopsida > Asparagales > Orchidaceae > Platanthera > Platanthera guangdongensis. The sequence continues at coordinate 86,200,308 of CM077150.1, forward strand.
GATTATAGAGAGAAAAATAAGAAGGAGAGAAGTTCTCATCCAGTGAAGGCAGATTCTGAACAGTCTGTTCTTCAGATCAAGTCTGAAGAAGAATTCAGATTAATTTCTGAAGAAGCTGATTGAATATCAACTCCAACACCAAGAGGATCAACCCAACTTTGTTCAGATTCAAGAAGTTTTGAAGAAATCTAAGACAGGTTGATCCTAAAGAAATCAGTTCTATCAAGAACTGATCAAGAAGCCTTCAAGCAATTCTCTCTCCATCTGGTTGAAGATATCATCATCTTTTCATCAATAATTTTTGTAGGATCTGTACTAGATCTGAGTGTAGGAGATTTACTTCTCTGAGTTGTAAGCCTAAATTATAAAGGCTGACTTAGGGGAATCTGTTCCTTGCATTGTAGGACTGTGAAAGATGCAGATGTGGGGCTTTTGCCTGAGTTGTAGGAGTGGGGTGTCACTCTGAGTTGTAGGCCTGTGGAAGAGGCTGAGGTAGGGCTTGTACCGGAGTTGTAGGAGTGTCGATTCACTTTGAGTTGTAGGAACCGGTCTTGGTTCTTAGCTGAAAGATCTGAGGATCTGAGAAGAAGGAAGGAAGTTAGGCCGAATCTAGTACACTGCTAGATAGGTGAAGGGGGAAAGTGGATGCACCCATCATTTGGGGAACCACTATAAATTTGGTGTGCAATCTGTGAATGCTATGTGTATGTGAATGTTATGTGTTGAAGTATTAGACCGGGCGCCCTTGCGGTCTTGTCTGGCGGTTTGCTGACTGAGCGGTCTGGCGGTCTAACTCAGAAGCCTGGAGACCGGGCGATCTATCGGTCTCAAATTGCAGCTTGTTCTTATCTGTCTAACCGCGCGGCCTGTGCGGTCTCCTTCATTTCTAGCCGCTCAGCACTGTACATGTTTAGTCCCATATTATTTGTTTGTACTCTCTCATATCTCCTCCATTCTATAAAAGGGAGGTCATACCTTTGTAAATGATATCTTTTTTGGATAATAAAATTTCAATTATTCAAAATTCTATCTGTTTGTTCTTGCATGTTCTCTACTTTCTACATGGTATCAGAGGACACGATCTTTTCCTCCTGATTGTGTGCGCTCTCTGATTCTCGCGGCTTGTTTTCTGCTTACGCGACCTGTCTTCGCGGCTTGCCTTCTCTTCTGTTCGCTGCCCTGTTCGCGTGGCTTGTTTCTCCTTGCTTCTCTTCTCTCCAGCTGTTTTTCGTAGCCGCGACTTGTTTAGCTGTCGCCGCACCCGGGTTCCTTCTCGCCTCTCCGGCTTCCTAGTCGTTGCGGCATGCTTCTGTTCGCCCGGCTTGCGACTTGTTATTGTCGCTACTTCTTTCTTCCTCCTCTCTTCTGTTCGCTCGCACTTTTCAGTACGCGCGACCTCTTCCCCGCTGTACCTTTGTCTGCTTCCTGGCCGCTTGTGTTCGTGCAGCTTCTTACCTTTCAACCGCTGCGGTTTCACGCGGGTTGCTCTCCTTTTTTCCTCTCCCCGCGGCTTCTCTTCTTCTTGCGCGGCTTCTTGCGGTTTTCTATGACTACTTCCGGTCTCACCACCCCCGTCATCTCCAACACTCCTGCAGCTCCTTCTCCTCCTACTCCTTCGGGCAACCTTGGCACTCTTTCTAAGCTTGTTGGCTCCAACTATCCAGATTGGAGCGTTTCTTTCACCTTTCTTCTTTGCTCTCAGCTCAAGCATCACCACCTCACCGATGACCCTCCTCCTCTTAACTCTCCTGAGTTTGATGACTGGGATGCGAGTGATGCTCTTGTCCGCACTTGGCTAGCCAACAGCCTCTCTGATGAGTGCCTTCCCGTCATTCGCCATGATAAGACGGTCAAGGCCGCCTGGCTTCACCTCGCTGCCCTCTATTTGAAGGGGGGACATACGTCCCGCATTTATACTCTCTATGCGGACCTCTTCGCCCGACCTTCCATGTCTCCTGCTGCGGCTTATCAGTAGGTTCAGGCTCTTGGTGCTGAAATCCTCCAGAATCGCCCCTTCTCTGCGGACTTGGCCGACTAGCACAAACACTTCCAGGAACTCCTGGTTGTTTGTTATCTTCTCCGTCTTCCCGATTCCTATGATATGATCCGCCAGCAGATCTTGGGTGAGGTAGAGTCTCCTACTTTGGATGCAACCGCGGCTCGCATTATCGCTGTTAATTCACTGCTCCAGCGGCCTCTGTTGGCCTCTCCCCCTTCCCAGGACTCCTTTGCTCACCAAGCTCAGGGGGGGGGGGTGACCTAGTGGTCGCGGCCACTCCGGCGGATGGGGTTCGTCCCGGTTCCTCTGCTCTCACTGTGGTCGTACCGGCCATTCTGTTGACCGCTGCTGGCAGAAACATCCTCATCTTCGCCCTTCCAGTGATGCTCCTTCTTCGGCCTCCGCCTCCTCTCGGGCGTCTACCTCTGTGGCCACGACGTCAGGTAGTGCCCACATCGTTACCCAACGTAAATGGCTGATTGACCGTGGTGCTACAAATCATATGACTGGCAACCCTCATTGCTTCTCCCATCTTGAGACACATGGTCGTTTGCCCCCGGTTCGTGTGGCGGATGGTTCACCGTCCCCGGTTCATGGGACGGGCATGGTTCAACTCACCCCATCACTTTGCTTGGAGGACACTCTCTATGTCCCGAAGTTCCCGTGCAATTTATTATCTGTTACTACTTTATGGCGGCAACTTCAGTACTCTGTCTTATTCACTCCAACTGCTTGTTCTTTTCAGGACCCGAGGACCCAGCGGACGATTTCTACTGGGACTGAGAGCGGCGGCCTCTACATCCTCGACGATGTTTCTGCTCTGTCCGCCTACTCGTCCTCTATAGATCTCCTTCAATGGCATCTTCGCCTTGGACATCCTCCTCCTCGGATTCTTCGACAGCTTCTGGCCCACTTACCTCCTACCAGTTCTCCGCTCAACTGTGATGCGTGTCAGCTTGGCAAACATCATAACTCCTCCTTCCCACCGAAGCAAGGCTGTGGCTCCTCTCGCCAGTTTGATCTCATTCATTCTGATGTCTGGGGTCCTGCTCTTACCCTCACTGTTGGTCGGGGTAGTTCCTATTTTGTCACTTTTATAGATGATTTTTCACGATGTACCTGGGTGTATCTATTAAAAGATCGCTCTGAACTCATTTCTATTTGGCAGTGATTTTATTTTATGATTCAGAATCAGTTTGACATTTCTATTAAAGTTTTATGCTCTGATAATGTCAAGGAATATCTTAATCATGAATTCTCCTCTTTCTTTCACCAACATGGTCTTCTTCATCAAAATACTTGTGTTTACACCTCCCAGCAAAATGGGGTGGCGGAGCGTAAAAACCGTCACCTCCTTGATGTTGCTCGTACTCTCATGATGCAGATGCACGTACCTCGCTCCTAATGGGGCTACGCTGTGCTCCTCGACTGCTATCTCATCAATCGCCTTCCCTCCACAGTTCTCCACGACCAGACCCCCTTCTCCATTCTCTACCCCCACAAGGAACTTTTTCCTCTCCCTCTCCGTGTCTTTGGCTGTACGGCCTTTGTTCACGCTCCCTCCGCTACCCGCGACAAGCTTTCCCCCCATTCCACCAAGTGTGTCTTTTTGGGGTACTCTACCACTCAAAAAGGCTATTGCTGTTTTGACCCCCTTCTCCGCAAGCAATTTGTCTCCGCAGATGTGTCCTTTTTCGAGAATGCTTCCTACTTCTCTCCTACCTCCTATGTTCCTCCTGATATCTCCGTTCCCTCCACGCCTCTCGACGTCTCCCCACCTCCGTCTCCTCCTCCACCGTCTCCTTCCCTGTCCGTCTCCCCACCCACCCCTCCTCCTTCTTCTCCGACACCGTCTTTCTCTAGTCCCGGGCCAGCCTTCTCCGCCATGGACGCTCCGGTCGCTGACGCACCCGTCGACCTGAATCTTCCCATTGCTCTTCGCAAAGGGCTGCGGGCGTGTACTCAACACCCGCTTGCGGCAGTTGTTTCCTATGATCGGCTTTCTCCTTCTCGCAGGTGTTTTGCCTTGGCTATCTCCGCTACTTCTACTCCCCGCACCTACCAGGAGGCTCTTGCTCTCCCTCATTGGAAGTCTGCCATGGATGAAGAGATGGCTACTCTTACTGAACGGGGCACCTGGACCCTTGTTCCTACCCCAGTGGGCACTGATGTGGTTGGCTGTCGCTGGGTCTTTGTTGTGAAGTTTAGCCCCGATGGCACCGTGGATCGCTATAAGGCCCGGCTGGTGGACAAAGGCTTCACTCAGACTTACGACATTGATTACTTTGACACTTTCTCTCCGGTTGCTCGCCTCAGCACCATCCGGGTTCTTCTCTCTGTGGCTGTTAACCGGGATTGGGCTATTTCCCAGCTTGATGTCAAGAATGTCTTTCTCTATGGCGATCTTTAGGAGGACGTCTACATGGGGCAACCTCCTGGGTATGTTGCTCAGGGGGAGACCCGCGTATGCCGTTTGAAGAAGGCCATTTATGGCTTAAAGCAGAGCCCTCAGGCATGGTTCGACAAGTTTAGTGGTATTGTGGCTACCATCGGCTTTGCAAGGAGTTCAGCCGACCACTCCTTATTCATTCGCAAAATGGACTCGGGACTGGTGGTCTTGGCAGTGTATGTCGATGATATTCTTCTTACTGGCGATGACCAAGCTGGGGTAGATTTGACGAAGAAACACCTCCGCTAACACCTGGTCACGAAGGATATGGGCTCCCGGAAATACTTTTTGGGGATAGAAATCTCTCGGAAGCCTGGCTCATTGGTTCTCTCACAAAGGAAGTATGCCCTTGATCTTCTATAAGAGGCAGGATTGACAGGTGTCAAACCGGCCCAGTTTCCCATGGCTATTGGAGAAGACAAAACATGGACGGATGACTCGCCTCCTCTATCTAATGTCACAAGGTACAGACGTTTGGTGGGCAAACTCATCTATCTCACGGTGACCAGACCTGACATCTCCTATGTTGTAGGCAAGGTCAGTCAGTTTATGCAAGCTCCCAGGGAGTGCCATCTTCAGTCTGCCTTGAATATTTTAGAGTATGTTAAAGCAGCACAAGGCAAAGGGCTAATCTTTCAGAAGAATGGTCATCTGAGGATTGAGGCCTACTCAGATTCCAGTTATGCGGATGATAAAGGCGATCGTAAGTCCACATCGGGTTTTTGTACTTTTGTCGGAGGAAATCTTGTCAGTTGGATGAGCAAAAAACAATCTGTTATCTCCAGATCCAGTGCAGAAGCCGAATACCGGAGTATGGCATCAACCACGTGTGAGTTAAAGTGGTTGCGGGCTCTCATGCTTGACCTAGGAGAGGTCTATGACTATCCTCTTCCTATGTTCTGTGACAACAAGGCCGCTATATACATATCCAGAAATCTGGTCTTCCATGAGAGAACAAAGCATATAGAGGTTGACTGCCACTTCATTTGGGAAGAGATTTTGAAGAAACAGATTTGTACTCCGTTTGTCACCTCTGACAAGGAATTGGCAGATATCTTCACAAAGCTGGTCTCTACTTCCTTTTTCCACATTTGTGACAAGCTGGGCATGGTTGATATCTATGCTCCAGCTTGAGGGGGAGTGTTGAAGTATTAGACCGGGCGGCCTTGCGGTCTTGTCTGGCGGTTTGTTGACCGAGCGGTGTGGCGGTCTAACTCAGAAGCCTGGAGACCGGGCGGTCTATCGGTCTCCCGTTGCGGCTTGTTCTTATCCGTCTAACCGCGTGACCTGTGCGGTCTCCTTCATTTCTAGCCGCTCAGCACTGTACATGTTTAATCCCACATTGTTTGTTTGTACTCTCTCATATCTCCTCCATTCTATAAAAGGGAGGTCATACCTTTGTAAATGATATCTTTTTTGGATAATAAAATTTCAATTATTCAAAGTTCTATCTGTTTGTTCTTGCATGTTCGCTACTTTCTACACTGTGTTGTATTTTCTGCTAAGTAATTTGCTAAATTAGATAGAATTATCAGCCAAAGTCAGAAAAAGATTTGAACCTATTCAGCCCCCCCCCCCGCCCCTCTAGGTGTTTAGAACATCTTAAAACCAATTCTTTCACTCCCAGGCTTCTACGCCAGCTTCTGCCCCACCTCCCTCCTCATCATCCTCCTCTAAACTGTGATGCATGTCAGCTCGGCAAGCATCACCGCTCATCCTTCCCACCAACACAACGTCGTAGCTCTTCCCATCCATTCGCCCTCATTCACTCTGACATCTGGGGTCCTGCTCCTATCCTCACCATCAGTCGAGGTAGTTATTATTTTGTCATATTTATTGATGATTTCTCTAGGTGTACGTGAGTGTATCTTTTAAAGGATTGCTCTGAACTGTTCTTTATCTGGACATTATTTTATTATATGATTAAGACTCAGTTTGATACATCTATTAAAATCCTTCGCTCTAACAATGCTAAAGAGTATCTTAGCCATGATTTCTCTTCTTTTTGTATGCATCATGGTGTTATTCATCAAACTACTTGTGTCTACACCTCACAACAAAATTGGGTGGCGGAACGCAAAAACCGTCACCTCCTCGATGTTGCTCCCAAATGCATGTTCCTCGCTCCTATTGGGGCTATGTTGTCCTTCTCTCCTATTATCTCATCAATCGCATTCCCTCCACAATTCTCCACGGTGCCACCCCATTCTCCATTCTTTATCCGAACAAGAATCTGTTTCCTCTTACTCTGTGCATCTTTGGGTGCATCACCTTTGTGCACTCTCCCGCTGTCACCCGTGATAAACTCTCCCCACGGGCCACCAAATGTGTTGTTTTGGGGTACTCTACCACTCAGAAAGGATATTGTTTCTTTTACCCCGTTACCCGCAAGCAATTTGTCTCTGCGGATGTCACCTTCTTTGATAATGCATCTTACTTCTGTCCCGCTTCCTCCTCTACTCTTGCTGATCCTACTTCTCCTGCCCACCCATCGATTCCCGATACTCCTACTGACGTTCCGCCACCTCTACCGTCTCTACCTTCTCCACAATCTCCACCATCTCCGCCACCTTCGCTATCTTTCTCCTCTCCACATCCGTCTCTCTGTCCTCCCGGGCCAGCTTTCTCCACCATGGATGCTCCGGATGCTGAGGAACCCGCTGACCTAGATCTCCCCATTGCTCTTCGCAAAGGGGTTCGGGCATGTGCTCAACACCCGCTTGCTGCAGTTGTTTCCTATAACCATCTTACCCCTTCTCATAGAGGTTTTGCAATGGCTATCTCGGCCATTGTCACCCCCCGTTCTTACCAGGAGGCCCTTACTATTCCTCATTGGAAAGCTACTATGGATGAGGATTGCTACTCTCACTGAACGGGGTACCTGGACCCTTGTTCCTCCTCCTTTCGGTACAGATGTTGTTGGTTGTCATTGGGTCTTTGTGGTGAAGTTCCTCCCAGATGGCAGTGTGGATCGTTATAAGGCTCACCTGGTTGCCAAGGGTTTTACCCAAACTTATGGTGTTCATTACTTTGACACCTTCTCTCTAGTTGCTCATCTCAGCACTATTAGGGTCCTTCTCTATGTAGCTGTCAATAGGGATTGGCCCATTTCTCAGCTAGATGTCAAGAATGCATTTCTTTATGGGGATCTTCAGGAAGATGTTTACATGGAGCAACCTCTAGGGTATGTTGCTCAGGGGGAGACACAGGTTTGTCGACTCAAGAAGGCTATCTATGGCCTAAAACAAAGTCCTCGTGCTTGGTTTGACAAGTTTAGCAGGATTATGACGGCCGTTGGTTTTACGAGAAGTTCTGCTGATCACTCCCTATTTACTCGTAAAACTTCTCTAGGTCTAGTTGTGCTTGCAGTATATGTGGATGATATTCTTCTTACTGGAGATGACAAAGATGGGATAATCCTTACAAAGAAGCATCTTCGGCAACACCTGGTTACAAAGGATATGGGCTCACCCAAATACTTTCTAGAGATAGAAATTTCTCGGAAACCCGATTCTCTTATCCTCTCCCAATGGAAGTACACTCTTGACTTGTTAAAAGAGGCAGGGTTGACTGGGGCTAAGCCTACCTGATGTCCCATGGTGACTGGAGAAGATAAAACATGGACTGATGACTCTCCTCTTCTTTCTGATATTACGAGGTACATACATCTGGTTGGTAAACTCATATATCTCACAGTGACCAGACCTGACATTGCCTATGTTGTAGGCAAGGTTAGTCAGTTCATGCAAGCTCCTAGGGAGTGCCATCTACAGTCTGCTATGAGGATATTGCAGTATATTAAATCAGCTCCTGGGAAAGGACTTCTCTTTCAGAAGAATGGACATTTGAGAATTGAAGCGTACTCTGATTCAAGCTATGCAGATGATAAAGGAGATCGCAAGTCAATGTCGGGTTTTTGTACCTTTGTTGGAGGAAATTTTGTGAGCTGGAAGAGCAAGAAACAGTCTGTCGTCTCCAGATCTAGCGTCGAAGCAGAGTATCGAAGTATGGCGTCGACCACATGTGAACTGAAGTGGTTACGAGCTCTCGTGCTTGACTTAGGAGAGGTCTACAATTATCCTCTACCTATGTTTTGTGACAACATGGCCGCTATATACATCTCCAAAAATCCGGTCTTCCATGAGAGAACGAAACACATTGAAGTCGACTGCTACTTTATTCGGGAAGAGATTTTGAATAAACAAATTTCCACTCCATTCATCACATCCGATAAAGAGCTAGCAGATATAATCACCACGTCGGTGTCCGCCTCTTTTCTTCACATTTGCGACAAGCTGGATAGGATTGACATATATGCTCCAGCTTGAGGGGGAGTGTTGTTGTATGGAGACCGAGCGGTCTAGCAGTCTGATTCTAGCAGTTTAGAGACCGCGCGGTCTGTCGGTCTCTCTCCTGTGGTTTAGTGGCTGCACTGTTGCAGTGGTTGTCCGGGTGGTCTGATGGTTTGTCTCTGATGGCTTAGAGACTGGGCGGCCTAGCGATCTCCTATGACGGCTTGTTCCCTGTCACTTGTGGTGGCCGGGCGGTAAGCCTGTTCGTCTAACCGCGCGGCCTGTTCGACTTGTTTTTTGTTAAACCACTTACACCTGTAATTATTTAGTCCCACACTGCTCAATTGTAATCCTTCTCATCTCCTCCATTCTATAAAAGGGAGGATATACCTTTCTAATAGAAACCTTTTCTGGATAATAAAATTTACATTACTCAAAATTTTCGGTCTGTTATTTTCTGTTCTCACAATCAATCAACGCATTTGGACTTAGCCAATTACTTTTGCACTGCTAGGCATTGAGTGCATTGAGTGATCCTTCATCACTCAACACTTTTATCCTTGGACAATCTTTCTGCTGATTAGGCGTTGAGTGCGTTGAGTGAACTGGCTTCACTTAACGAATTTGGCCTTTGCCAATTTCTTGTGCAATGTCAGGCGTTGAGTGCATTGATTGAACCTTCATCACTCAACGCTTCTTGATAGCTGCTTCACTAATTGTCTGTATTTATGCAGAGGCATTGAGTTAACTGTCTTCACTCAATGTGTAATACCCCCCTCCCGAAACACAAGACACGTCCGAGGGGAGACTTATGCCCAGAACAGCCGCCTTGTAGTAAAGCCAACATAAGGGTCGACCTAAACCACAAGACGCCTATCCTGCCGGCTAAGACCAATATCATCACTGCCAACCCAACATAAAGAATATAAATAGAAGTCAAAATCCACACAAGTATAAAAGTCCAACTAGTACATCAATTATAAGAAGCAACATTAGCTTCTATAATATCAGAGTACATAAAATCTGCCCAAAGGGGCTACATTATGAGACTCTCAAAACTCACATCTGTAACTGATGGTAGTGATAGTAACGTCGTATCAGGCCCTGTTACCCTGACCTGTCTGCCCTCCTATACAACCTACTGCTGCTTTATCTGCAGGGTTTGCTCCTAAAAAGAAAGACGTAGCAACTGTTAGTCATAAATACTAAGTGGATATCACATACGCTCCCCCGACAATTCCTAGGCAATAGACGAAGAAAGGATATATATATATATACATCTATAAGCAGTAATACAAGCAGGTGGTATAAGACTAATCAACATCAGAGTATCCAATATGTACATTAAGTATTTCAATCTATGCTAGAAATTCTACTATCAATAGTACTGTAAATATGTTTTACCACAAGAAAGTAACTCAAATTATAAGAATGGCCATAATGACTTGTAAGCTAAGGATCAGCTTAATAGGAATGTAACTCATCATATAAGAGTGCCCATACAAACTTATATGATAAGGATCTTATGTAGTGCAATGCATTGATATGAATGCAATATGATGACTCACCCATAATAACACACAAGCACTACTATGTCGATACAAACTTGTAGTTCCTACTTATCGATCAGGTTGCTAACCTCTCAAGCATCATCTATCATGGCCAGACGGTGACAGTGAAACGGGATTTCCACTACTAGACGGGAATCCACACTACCAAGACTAGGCCTCCTTATGCCTCAACGCTAAGAACACAACAGCAGAGATCCCTGCATACTACGGCTCAGAAGGAGCCTCAGGTAGATGTGCATAGGGGACCAAGCCCAACTAGCCTATGTCGTGGAACGGAAGGAGCCTATAGGAGCACATCACCACAGTACCAAGCCCAACTGTCCACTTGGCATGGATGGAGCCCCAGGAATGAGCACCGAGGACCAAGACCAACCATCCAAAGTCTATCTAACAACTCCTGTCAGTGTGATAACTAGAGAGTTAGTAGACCTGCCACACTATCCTTACCCGAGATTTTGGAACCACATGTCAACTAACACCACATGTAATTTCACATGGCCATGCCATCAACCATCCAATACTCAACAACACTCAAGGGATCCACACTGAGTCCCTTATAATCACATCAATCTAGTGCGGTCAAATACTCATGCACTTACACCCTTTTCGCATTTCCTTGCTCCAAAGAACTTAAGGGTTCAACAAGAACATAGGTGGCAAGCCACCTCATACAATGTAACAATCCCACACTACTACTCGTAGGGAGACAACTCTAAGCAGTGGACTATACTAACTATACCGTCAAACTCTTGAGACTACCATTCCACATATTCCATGGACATGAGATTTACCTCATCTGATTCCTTCCTTAAAATCAAGCCTTCACAAACAATTATGCTTCCATATGATAATCACAACAATATAGTGGTATTTCCCATAATAATCAAGCATGATAACATAGTTATAAATTACACATTTAATTATAGGGCATCACACCCTCTTTCAAAACCTCTTCCATTCTCCGGGTCATAATCATGCACATTATTAACGAATTTCATGAGTTCTTCATTTGTACAACCAAATCTTATCAAATCATTTGTTCACTAAGACTCCCTAACCATTTGTTTATTAAACTCTTTAGACCGTTTGTACAAATAAGCTTCACCAAACCATTTGTTTACTTAAGAATCTAACAACCAAATCCAATCAACCATTGGTTTATCATGATCACAAATAAACTAAGTTCACCAAAACCTCAACATCTTCCTGTTACAACCTTCTTTCGAGTCCAGATTCGATTATACAATAACCTAAAAACAATGTGCACTTAAGTGATAATGTGCAGCAACATCGACTAGACTTTCCAGAGGCTACAGGACCTGTATGAAAACGTGTAACCATCAGTTGGAAAGGTATTTACAAGGACTATGACTTTCATGCCTAGTCAAAATGTAGATCTATGTGTATCATGCCCGAAAATGTCCTCGAGGTTCGCTGCACACAGAAAATGGATTTATGCAAGCATCTTAAAGTAAGATGAACGACATCAGTTCATCTTCTTCCTCTAGCTAACTGTTCAAGACTATATTCTAACATTCCTCCTCCCTTATTCACCCTTAATAGACCATTCCTCCTCACAAAACCAAGTCCATCAACTTCACATCGAAGAGAGAAGAGGTTGAAGACTATCAATCTCTAGGACAAGGTCATAGCATGGTCTCTTCCTAGGAGGTCTTCATCTCTGACAAGTCAAACTACTTTAAGTCTATATCTCTTCTAGAAATAATAACTAGAGATCTAGCACCAGGGGAGAGGGTAGGAAGCTCACCTCATTTCCGGCCATGGATCTTGTTATCCTTCTCGACGACATTTTATTCCTTGTTGGTATTTGATGAATTGTAAATATACTTATTTTTATGCACATTAATTTAGTCATTTTCATTTATTTTCGTCATTTTTACTTATTTTTGTTCAATAAAATGCTCCTATTCTTGTAAATTTACTTCTAACTTGTTTTATTTTATTTTGCAGAAAATTTCCAAAATCTGCCAAAATTGGGCAGTACACGCCCGTGACAATTTGGTCACGCCCATGACCGGGCCGTGACTGTGCATTTCCCGTGAAAACAGACGATTTCTGAAGTAAAAGCTTGACACGCCTGGGGTCACGCCCGTGTCACCCGACACGGGGCGTGACCCAAGCCCGTGTTCACTCCACTCGACGAATTCATCTCGACGATCGTCGAGTGTCGACACCAACAGTCGCGCCCAGCGTCACGCCCGTGACCTGGGGCGTGACTCAATTTTCGCTCGACGATTTCGACTCGACACTTTCCGCTCGACATTCGTCGAGTGTCGACACCAACTGACACGCCCAGCGTCACGCCCGTGACCCGGGGCGTGACCTTTCCAGCTGGCCCGACAAGATGCTGACAAAGTCTTTCGACGCAACCCGCGCCCGGTTCTACCTCCCCGACACGCCCAGAGTCACGCCCGTGACCTGGGGCGTGACTGCTGCGAACTCAGCCCGAAGTCAACTTTCCTGTCCAATCGCCGGCCGCCTTCATGAATAGTACTGTCACGCCCCCCCTACACGCCCGTGACCGAGGGCGTGTACTTAGAATTTTTTGCCTATAAATTGCCCAGTTCTGTAAGGTCCAAGGGTTCAGATTTTTGGGACAATTTAGTGTCTTTTTGTGGGCTGCATCCGTGATTTCTAATGCTATGTAAGGAGATTTCTCCCTTCTTTATTTCAAGTTTTGTTTTGCTTTAGCTTTAGCCCTTGTAATAGCTTGTAATACCTTCTTTTAATCAATAAAATGTTAAATTTTCTCTTCATATATGGCTTTGGAATGAACACTTGTGCCCACTTTCCTTCTCCCTTTTATTCTTAGTTTCATCTTTGTTCTTCATTTATGAAATGTGTGTGTGTGTGTGTATGAGTGTAATTTATTCACTTTACTTATTTTTAACTTGTTTTTCATGCTTAGGTATGATAGGTTTTCCTCTTTTTCTCCTTGTCTTTTTCTTGAAAGAATTTTGATTTCATTCTTATGATTTTATAAAAGAGATTTAAAAAGTGATTTTGTTCTTTTTTTTACTTAGTTTTCTTTTAGGATTGTAAAACCTCTTTTGTTCTTTTCATCTTCTTTCTCACCTTTTTTATCACTTTCATAACTTCATAAGAATGAAAATGTTGGCATTTTAATTTTCGAAAAACTTTGGTTTTAAATTTGTTTTGAAAAACTTTTGTCTTCTAAAAATTGAAATTTCCTCTTTTTATTTGTTTTTGGCAAAACCTATGCATGAAAAAGTTAAAATTTTAATTTTTAGGTAACTTTCATTTTACTTTTTATTTGTGTGTGTGAGTGTATGAGCCTAAATTTCCTTTTGTTCTTCTTAATCTTCATGAAGTGTGTGTGAGTTTAGGTGTATAACTTTTATGCTTTGATTCAAATTGTGTAGAGTGTGTGAGTGTAGGTGTTAAATTTATTGCTTTCTTGAAATTCATATGGAGTGTGTGTGTTTGTGTGCATTTATTTCCGCCTACTCATTAAGTGTTAAATGGCGCATCGTTTTCATTTTCAGTCCTACTCGTTTGAGTAGGACTTGTAATTTTTCTTTCTTTATTTTTCCGCCTACTCACTTGAGTTTAAATGGCCGGACTTTATTTCCCGCCTACTCGTTTGAGTAGGATTTGTAATTTTTCTTTCTTTATTTTTCCGCCTACTCACTTGAGTTTAATGGCCGGATTTTATCGCCCTGTAATCGCATTTATTTTCTCCTACTCATTTGAGTAGGACTCGCATTCATTTCAGTCCTACTCGTTTGAGTAGGACTTGCAATTTTCAGCTTTTATTTACCGCCCCCACTCGTTTGAGTGGGACTCGCAAATTTGAAAAATGCAATTTTCTTTTATGTGTAACTTAGTTTCTGTTTAATTTATAATTTGGAGTGTGCGTGAGTTCTCGTTTTAGTTAACTTTTTAGCTTTCTAAATGATTGTTTTGTTTTTATGTCCCCTTCTTATAATCATTAGTGTTTAATTTCGAACTCGCGCCTCACTAAATTATAAGCCGTCCCCATACCGATGTGTGGCTAATCGCTATTAGCCTCGACATCGAAGAGCATTGGGACATTTAAAATGATTTATAATAATTAAAGCTCTTTATTTTCATTTTAATTTAAGCACTTAAGGTTTACCCCGGGTTTACGACGCATAGGACCACATATCGATGTGTGGGCCCTATTTCCGTAGTCCATATGCTAGCTAGCCGAGAGGCCGTGCATATGGACCGATCACCCCTGGGTAAATAGAGTTGCGTGCATACCCTCGAGAGAGGACAAGCGTAATTCTACCGGATTGGGTTCCCCACCCAATAGCGGGGTTCTTAGCGTAAAGCGGGCGTTAAGAGGAATCCTTCGTCGGACTAACGTTCGGTCGAATAGTCTTAACGTTTAGGTGAGCGATATCCCTATAGCTAGGTGAGCTCACATTTGTGGAACCTCCACGGCCAAGTTGCCTTATTATTAATTTGAAAACTAAGTCTTTTTATTATTAAAAATTGTTTTAGTCTTAATCCGATTCGATGCCGAGCGTTAACCCTTCATCGAATATTTTCTAAATCGTTTTTTCGCTCCTTTGCTTTTCCGTCTTTTATTAAGTAAAAAAATCCACCTTACTTTCAGTAAAATAATAGTCCTCCCGGAGGAGTAAGAATAGTCAACACGACCCCGAGAACAATACGACCTCGGTATTCCCCCGAATATCGAGTACTACTTGCGATAGGTGCACTTGCCTACCCGAGCAAGCCCGCGGCGATCGACTCACCGAACCAACCACAGTAAGAGTCTGTTCGCGGGCCCATCAAGTTTTTGGCGCCGTTGCCGGGGAGTCTCTTTTCGAGTTGCTATTTCGAATTCCGGAGTCTATTAATTTTACTTATTTTCTAAAAAAAAAACAAAACTAAAAACTTTATTTTAAAACAAAAAAAAGAAGAAGTTTATTTTGTTTTATTTTTGTTTGGGTGTATGACCCGTGGACAACCCTCAGAGTCTGAAGATTTTGACTTCGACCCTGAGATCGAACACTCTCTTGCGCGTATTCGATCTCAACGCCGAAATCCTTCTTTAGATCCCGAGGAATCTATCGGAGAACCCACTGTTGTAGTTATGGCCGCGCCTAACCCTCCCCCGGCGGCCGAGCGTACTATGTCTTATTACGCCAGGCCTAACCTGGATGATTCTGGGTCGAGTATTGTTCGCCCTGCGGTGGCCAATAATAATTTTGAAATAAAGTCGAGTGTCATTCAAATGGTCCAAAACGCCGTGCAGTTCGATGGACTGCCGGATGAGGACCCGAATGTCCACTTGTCCAATTTCTTGGAGATTTGCGACACCTTCAAGATTAATGGCGTCAATGATGACGCCATTCGTTTGCGCTTATTTCCTTTTTCCCTTAAGTCCAAAGCCAAGGCGTGGTTGAATGCCCTCCCGTGAGGATGTATCACCACGTGGGCTGAGTTGATGGAACGGTTCCTAACGAAGTACTTTCCGCCCGCCAAAACTGCAAAGTTGCGGGCGGACATTTCTTCATTTGTGCAGAACGATCTTGAGTCTCTATACGAGACTTGGGAACGGTTTAAGGAATTCCTCCGCCGTTGCCCGCACCACGCGCTGCCAACGTGGTTGCAAGTTCAAATTTTTTATAATGGGCTGAATTTTCAGACGCGTCAAATGATTGACGCGGCTGCCGGGGGTACTCTGAACAACAAAACCCCCGAGGCCGCCCAGGCTTTATTCGAAGAGATGGCTATGAACGCCTATCAATGGAACGTCCCGCGGGGACGGCCAATGCCGGCGGCTGGTCTTTTTGAAGTGGATGCCACTGCTCTCTTGACCCTTCAAGTTGAAAGGTTAACAAAGCAGGTGGCGGAGATGTCTGCTGCCTCCTCCACTCCGCCTTGTTTTATTCCCCCTAACGTCTGCGTAGCTGAAGAGTTCGTGGACTTCATGGGAAATTCGGGTCGTCCTCCCTTCAACCCCAATAACAACCATTATAGTAATAACTATAATCCGGGTTGGAGGAATCACCCCAACTTCTCGTGGAGCAACCCGAATAATGCTCAGCGTCCCCCTATTCCTTTTGCGCCCGGATTTCTTCCTCCTCCTCCTCTTCCGAAACCCTCCCCGATGTTAAATTTTCTCAACGTGGTCAGCAAGATAGCCCAAACACCAAATTAATATCTTCGGAACTACCCAGTTCGCACGCTGAACCTGCGGAAACCCAAGGACTAGAGGTTGCACCCAACAAAACAATGGAAGCACAAGAAGATCTTATTATGCATTCACTTCATTACAATCCGAGGCATACATAGCGAGACATGATTTCGCTAGTATTACAGCTGTAAACAGAAAGAACCAAAAAACAAGCCGGGCGGACAGAACTCCAGTCCGCCGAGACCGCGAGGTCGCCGAGACCGCCGAGACCGCTGAGCTCGCCCAAGCTATGCTGCAATCCGCCGAATACCACGGAGTCCGCCGAGACCGCGAGGCCGCGCGGACAGACCGTTATTCGCCTCCTGCTGAACCCGAACTGAGGAACTCCCCTACCCGCCTGAAGCCGG
This sequence comes from Platanthera guangdongensis, assembly GCA_039583875.1. Classification (NCBI taxonomy): domain Eukaryota; kingdom Viridiplantae; phylum Streptophyta; class Magnoliopsida; order Asparagales; family Orchidaceae; genus Platanthera; species Platanthera guangdongensis. Next base: position 86,217,183 of record CM077150.1, read on the forward strand.
CGGACAGGTTATTGAAGCTGGGAAAGTTGAAACAGAACTGACAAGCCGCAGAGCGACCTCCTGCTGAGTCCGCAGAGACCGCACACTTCCAAGCACTGACCGAAGTCACAGCCAAGCTCCTGGCTCCTTGAAGTTATCCGCGCGACCTGCACACAGCAAACCGTCAGCCTGAAACAATCCGCACGGACTGACAAACACAGACCGCAGCACTCGCCCAACCCAATTTACTGTTCACTCACGTTACTTCTGGTTACTGTAGATGTGCCAGGGGGGTCCTATTTATAGGCCAGGTGAGGAGTGTGGTCACCGCCCATGAGATAGCGACTCCGCCCCAGCCCGCCCGAACACAAAACGACTGTTCGCTCAGTCCGCGAGGACTTGGCCAGTCACCAAGGGAAACCGCCAGGAGCAAGGCAACCAATGACGAACCCTCTCCAGTCCGCTCAAGCTAAGCGGACAAGGCACCAGCCCGCAAAGCTCCAACTGCTTCAGGACAGCACCCTCTTCAATGGCAGTCCGCACCAACCCGAGGCAGTCCGCAAGACTCACACCTCAATCCGCCACAAGTCCACGACCAAAGGCAAACAGCAACAGTCCGCCCGGTCACATCGGACTTGGCGGATACGGCGGACACCATGAACTTGACACCAAGTGTGACCAAGTCCAAAACCATCAAGGGCCAGTGCGAGCATGGCGGACACAAAGTCCCGTCCGCCAAACACCCTAGCACAGACCACAACCAGTCCGCGAGCTCCTCGCACTTGTCCAATGCAGTAGCACCAAGCCGGACTCCAAACAACAGTCCGCCAACCGGTCTCCACAGCAAGACCTGCTGTAACACCTGAGCTCGACAAGGCCTCAGCCAAGCTCAAGGCCCAGTCCGCAACAGCCCCAACCGCGGACACACCAGTCCGCAAGGCTTCCCGCGAACTCGAACCAACCCGCCAACAGCACAAACTTGCACCCGCGACCACTGAGCAATGCAACAGTCCGCAAGCCTCTCTATCCGCAGATACCAGGCCGCACCAAACCGCGGACACCATGCAACAACCCGCTCAGAACACAGCCGGCTTCCACCAGACTTTTCACCAGGCCGCAACCTCAGTCCGCCCAGTCCGCCCAGTCCGCCAAAGCTGTCCGCACAGGCCGCGCGGCCTGTCCCGTCACCCACTTCCACTTCACAAATTTCAACACTCCCCCTTGAAGTGAGAAGTGGTGACCAAGCCCAGCAAGCTGCGCAAGCGTTCAAAGGGCCCCTTCGACAGCGGCTTCGTGAAGATGTCAGCAAGATTATCTTCACTCCGAACATGCCCGACCAGCAGAGACCCCTCCAACACCTTCTCCCTGATGAAGTGGTGATCAATCTCTATATGCTTGGTCCTGGCGTGACACACTGGATTGTTTACCAGTTTGAGAGCACTCTCATTGTCACCCCGGAGTAAAGTAGGCCCTTGCACTTCTTCATGAACATCCTCTATGAGTCTCCTCAACCAAACGGCTTCCCGAGCAGCCAAGGCCGAAGCCTTATACTCCGCCTCCGTGGTTGAAACCGACACCGAGTCCTGCTTCTTGATACACCACGAGATGCTAGCTGAACCGCAAGTGAACACATAACCTGAAGTAGACCTTCGATCATCCGAATCACCGCCATAGTCAGCATCCGTGTACCCGAGCAACGCAAACTCCGCATCCCTTCCATAGAGGAGTCCCATCTCAGAAGTCACCTTGACATACTTCAGAATTCCCTTCGCCGCCACTAGATGAGATTGCCTTGGTTCAGCCATATACCGACTTACTCGGCCAACAGCATAAGCTATATCCGGCCTTGTAATCGTCAGATAAATCAAGCTCCCAACAAGAGCCCTGAACACCAAGGGATCATTAAGCACCCTTCCCTCTTCTCGTCGAAGCTTTAGCCCAGATTCCAGTGGAGTAGAGCACTTCTTCCCTTCGCCCATGCCAAACCGCTTCACAATACGATCAGCATACCCTTTCTGGCTAATGAGAATCCCGCACTCCTTCCTCTCCACTTCCAGACCAAGAAAGTGATGCAACTCTCCCAAGTCTTTCATCTCGAAGCGTATAGCAAGCTCTCCCCTGAGCCTTGCTACTTCCTCCTCCGAGTTCCCTGTGATGATCATATCATCCACATACAGCAGGACCAAGACTCTTAGCTCTCCCTTCTTCTTGACGAACAAGCTAGAATCCGAGTTAGAAGCCAGGTATCCACAGAACTGCAGGTACTCTGCAATCTTCCCATACCACGCTCGAGGAGCTTGCTTCAACCCATAGAGAGCCTTCCTGAGTTTGCAGACATAGTCCGGATGCTTCTCAGAGACGAAACCAAGCGGCTGATCCATGAAGATGTCCTTGTCAATCTCTCCGTAAAGAAAGGCATTCTTCACATCGAGTTGCCACAACCTCCATCCCTTGCAAGCAGCCAAGGCGATCACCACTCTTACAGACGTCATCTTCGCAACTGGACTGAATGTCTCCTCATAGTCTTCTCCATACTGCTGTGAGAATCCTCTAGCGACCAGGCGAGCCTTGAACCGATCAATGCTCCCATCAGCCTTCTTCTTCAACTTATACACCCACTTGCAAGTAACCGGAGTAATGCCATCAACCTTGGGCACAAGGTCCCAGGTTTCATTCTTCTTCAGAGCATCAATCTCTTCCTTCATGGCACCTTCCCACTCCTTCACTCCAGTGGCCTCGTTGAAGCTTGCAGGCTCTCGCTCATCCAGAGGACCTGCAAAGAAGCAGGAGACAAAGCTCACTGCATTCCCATCACAGTACCGAGCCGGTGGCTTAACCACCCTCTTCGATCTCCGAAGACACGGCTCCTTGCTCACGGCTTCCGTTGCTTCTTCAGGCTCCACTCCTACCTGGGGCAAGCATTGAGCAGTGCTCCCCCTGCTTCCTGAGCCAGAAGGCTCAGCCTCGGAGTTCGAAGCAACAGGAGCTGCTGGTGAAACAGCAAACTCCTCTTCCAAGCCTTCAGCAGCCTCCACCGGTGCTTCCTCAACCTTGCTACTTCCGGTAGGCTCCACCGAGCCACCTCCATATGACGTCAGCTCGTCAAAGACAACGTCTCTTGACACCACGAACTTCTTCGTCACAGGGTCCATGCACTTCCATCCCTTCTTCTGCTCATCATAGCCAACAAAGACAAGTTTCCTTGCCTTCGCATCCAGCTTTGTCCGTGAAGCATCCGGGACATGCACGTAGCAAGTTGAACCGAACACCCGAAGGTGTCCAACACTCGGCTTCTCCTTCAGCAACAGCTCAATGGGCGTCTTCATGTTGATAGGGCTGAGTGGCATCCGGTTGATAACATATGCAGCACAAGACATTCCCTCCGCCCAAAAGGACCTCGGGATATCTTTCGCATGCAGCCAGCATTTGCAGGTTTCCGTCAAATGACGGATCTTCCGCTCCGCTACCCCATTTTGTTGTGGAGTGTGAGCACATGTAAGCTCCCGTTGGATCCCGTGCTTCCTGCAGAAGTTAGAAAACTCGGAAGAGACAAACTCTCCCCCGTTATCAGTTCGAAACTTCTTAATCCGCAAGCCAAGCCGGCCTTCTACCAACTCCTTGAACTCCACGAACAAACGGAAGGCATCCGACTTCTCCTTTAAGAAGTACACCCAAGTATACCTTGAGTAGTCATCAACCAAGACAAGCATGTATTTGCTTCCACCAAGGCTGGCAGTAACAGTCGGTCCCATCAGGTCGCCATGAATACACTCCAATGGTTTCTTGCTCCTTGTTTGAGATTTATCAAACGGAAGGCGATGTGCCTTACCGTATTGACAGCCCGCACAAACATGCCCATCACCAAAGGAGGACAACATCGGCAACCCCCTCACCAGACTTCTACTTGCCATTGCCTTCAGCTTGTCCATGCCAACATGCCCCAGCCTCTCATGCCAGATAGCCGCACTATCATTGGCCCTCATCTTATCAACATAGGCACTGGTGGAAAGAACAAACAAGTTCTTCACCCTCCTCCCAACATGAGCAACATCAGCCTTTACCGCTGATACGTTGCGAAGGAACCTCACGTCTGTTGGCCCAAACAGAACGTGATACCCAGCGTCCACCGCGTTGGTCACCGAGAAGAGGTTCTTCTTCATGCCCGACACGTGATACACACTCCTTAACGTGAGTGGCCCCTGATCACTACCCAAAGACACGACCCCCTCCTTCTCTACTGCATAAACAGTATTATCAGCAGTGATAATAGCTTCATTACCTGAGTAAGCCTGCATGGAGGTGAACTTCGACTTGTCTCCAGTGAGGTGATGACCACACCCGGAGTCGATGATCCACTCGCTGTTGAAGTCCTCAGCAGATAAGGCCCGGACACAAGTGCCCGTCATGAAAGCTCCTCCCCATTCTGCTTCTTCACTTCGTGAGCAAGCTTCCTCCTTTCCCGCAGCATGCCCAGGCTGCAGTTTGACCTTGCAGTCCCGCTTGAAGTGCCCACGCTGATGACACCGGTAGCACTTCAGATTCTTCTTCCAGTCCTTAGGAGCATTGCTCCTCTCCGGCGGATATGAAGTTGAAGTCTCCTTCTCAACAGCGGCCTGCACCTTCTTCTTCTTCTTCCCTTCCCATCCCTTCTTCTTGCCTGAGAAGAGAGCCTCGCTGCCTTCCTGATTCAGATTCACTCCAGCCATCTGCCTTGCTAAGCTCTCCTGCGAGGCAAGCAGATTCTCCAGCTCCAGCAGAGACGGCTGAGTAGCCCACCCTTGAACAGACGTAACAAAGGCCACATACTCCTTCCGCAAGCCGCGGAAAATGTGCCTTTTCATCTTTGCCTCAGAGATAGGCTCATCAGGATCCAGCGCCGACAGCTCAGCACACAAGCTCTTCATCTTTAAGAAGTACCTGGAGATGGAAAGGTCTCCCTGAGTTGCCCTGGCCAACTCATTCTCCAGGAACTGAAGCCGCGCCACATTCTTCCTATTGAACAACTCATCAATGGTTGTCCAAATATCAGCAGCCGACTCACATCCAATGATGTGATCAAACAGTTCCGGAGAGACAGCTCTCTTCAGAACGAACTCTGCCTTAGCATTAGTTCTTCTCCAGAGCCTCACCTGTTCAGCAGTATCGAAAGCAGCAGTAACTTCCTGTCTGTCGTCTCCACCGACGACTTCCCACAGCTCCTCTCCTAGAAGATAACTCTTCATGCACGACTTCCACTTTTTATTGTTAGTCGGCGTTAAGAGTTCAATGCCCAGACCTCTTGCTAAGCTTCCTTCCATTGCGATCACCTGCTGGTACCCTTCAGCAGCTCCGAGCAACAACACAGGTTGATCACCACTCAATCACTGAGTAACAACGCTGGTTGACCCCCGCTCACGCAACTGAACCTCCGCAACCTCAAAAACCTCGCTCTGATACCATGTTAAATTTTCTCAACGTGGTCAGCAAGATAGCCCAAACACCAAATTAATATCTTCGGAACTACCCAGTTCGCACGCTGAACCTGCGGAAACCCAAGGACTAGAGGTTGCACCCAACAAAACAATGGAAGCACAAGAAGATCTTATTATGCATTCACTTCATTACAATCTGAGGCATACATAGCGAGACATGATTTTCGCTAGTATTACAGCTGTAAACAGAAAGAACCAAAAAACAAGCCGGGCGGACAGAACTCCAGTCCGCCGAGACCGCGAGGTCGCCGAGACCGCCGAGACCGCTGAGCTCGCCCAAGCTATGCTGCAATCCGCCGAATACCACGGAGTCCGCCGAGACCGCGAGGCCGCGCGGACAGACCGTTATTCGCCTCCTGCTGAACCCGAACTGAGGAACTCCCCTACCCGCCTGAAGCCGGCGGACAGGTTATTGAAGCTGGGAAAGTTGAAACAGAACTGACAAGCCGCAGAGCGACCTCCTGCTGAGTCCGCAGAGACCGCACACTTCCAAGCACTGACCGAAGTCACAGCCAAGCTCCTGGCTCCTTGAAGTTATCCGCGCGACCTGCACACAGCAAACCGTCAGCCTGAAACAATCCGCACGGACTGACAAACACAGACCGCAGCACTCGCCCAACCCAATTTACTGTTCACTCACGTTACTTCTGGTTACTGTAGATGTGCCAGGGGGGTCCTATTTATAGGCCAGGTGAGGAGTGTGGTCACCGCCCATGAGATAGCGACTCCGCCCCAGCCCGCCCGAACACAAAACGACTGTCCGCTCAGTCCGCGAGGACTTGGCCAGTCACCAAGGGAAACCGCCAGGAGCAAGGCAACCAATGACGAACCCTCTCCAGTCCGCTCAAGCTAAGCGGACAAGGCACCAGCCCGCAAAGCTCCAACTGCTTCAGGACAGCACCCTCTTCAATGGCAGTCCGCACCAACCCGAGGCAGTCCGCAAGACTCACACCTCAATCCGCCACAAGTCCACGACCAAAGGCAAACAGCAACAGTCCGCCCGGTCACATCGGACTTGGCGGATACGGCGGACACCATGAACTTGACACCAAGTGTGACCAAGTCCAAAACCATCAAGGGCCAGTGCGAGCATGGCGGACACAAAGTCCCGTCCGCCAAACACCCTAGCACAGACCACAACCAGTCCGCGAGCTCCTCGCACTTGTCCAATGCAGTAGCACCAAGCCGGACTCCAAACAACAGTCCGCCAACCGGTCTCCACAGCAAGACCTGCTGTAACACCTGAGCTCGACAAGGCCTCAGCCAAGCTCAAGGCCCAGTCCGCAACAGCCCCAACCGCGGACACACCAGTCCGCAAGGCTTCCCGCGAACTCGAACCAACCCGCCAACAGCACAAACTTGCACCCGCGACCACTGAGCAATGCAACAGTCCGCAAGCCTCTCTATCCGCAGATACCAGGCCGCACCAAACCGCGGACACCATGCAACGACCCGCTCAGAACACAGCCGGCTTCCACCAGACTTTTCACCAGGCCGCAACCTCAGTCCGCCCAGTCGCCCAGTCCGCCAAAGCTGTCCGCACAGGCCGCGCGGCCTGTCCCATCACCCACTTCCACTTCACAAATTTCAACACCCGATGGAGGAAAATTTTTCGAAGTATATTGCATCCAACGAGTCAAATATCCGGAACATCACCGGATCGCTAAAAACACTCGAACAACAGGTTGGACAGCTGGCGAGGATGATGTCCGAGCGCGCGCTCGGGGCACTGCCGGGAAACACGGAGCCCAATCCGCGGGAGAACGCCAACGCTATAACCCTCTGTAGCGGAAAGGAGGTGGTCGATCCAAAACGGACCGACCCTCAGGTACATATTTCACCTCCGACCCCTCTTCCCCTTTCTTCGCTTACGCCGCCTTTACCTATTATAAAAGAAAAAATTATTTTAAACAAGTCTCTTCCGTATCCGCATAAATTAGATAACGAGCGTAAGGACGCGCAATATGAAAAATTTATTTTATTATTAAAACAAATTCACATTAATGTTCCTTTTTGCGAGGCTATCTCGCAAATGCCCATATATGCGAAATTTTTAAAAGAACTACTTTCTAATAAACGCAAATTAGAGGATATTTCGCATGTATCTCTCAACGCTGTCTGCTCGGCGGCGCTTACTAATAAATTGCCCACAAAACAAAACGACCCGGGACGGTTTTCCATCCCGTTCCTTTTTGGCGATATATTAGTAAAGTACGCCTTAGCTGATTTAGGGGCTAGCATTAATCTGATGCCGTTCTCTCTCTTTTCGCGTTTAGGTTTGGGTACTCCTAGTCCTACGAATATGCGCATCCAATTAGCGGATCGCTCAGTTAAGTTCCTTATCGGGGTAGTGGAGGACGTCCTTGTCCGAGTCGACAAGTTTACCTTCCCGGTAGACTTCGTCATCTTAGATATCGAGGAGGACACCGAGGTACCAATAATACTCGGTCGCCCTTTTCTCGCCACCTCCCGCGCACTAATAGATGTTAGTAATGGTAGCCTTCTCCTCCGAGTAGGCGATGACCAAGTTACTTTCTCTATTAATCCCTCGATGGACAATTTGTCATCGAGCGACGATTTCTGCTATTCTTTAGATACCTTTTTCGGAGATCGTTCTTCTCCCATTTTCGAGTCCGTATTTTTAAACGACGATATTTATGCGCTCGAAAATTTCAACTGCGATGAGGATACGTCTATAGACTTTCCTTTCGAACCAATTGGTAAGAAAGACATAGGAATTAAAACCTCCCTAGAAGAACCGCCCATCCTAGACCTCAAACCCTTACCCGCATCGCGCAAATACGCTTTTTTGGGAAAAGGCGATACGCTTCCCGTTATCATTTCTTCGGACTTGAGTGATTCGGTGACTTCCGATTTATTGGAAGTTTTATTTAAACATCGCCACGCAATTGCGTGGCAAATCTCTGACTTAAAGGGGATTAGCCCCTCCTTTTGCACCCATAAGATTTTCCTTAACGATAATTGCCGCAAAACGATTCAGCCGCAGCGTCGTCTTAACCCAAACATGAAAGACGTCGTTAAAGCCGAAATCACTAAGTTATTAAATGCGGGGATTATCTACCCTATTTCGGACAGTTCATGGGTTAGTCCCGTACATGTCGTACCCAAGAAGGGCGGTCTTACCGTAGTGGCGAATGAGCATAACGAGCTTGTCCCAACTCGTACTGTTACGGGTTGGCGAGTGTGCATCGACTATAGGAAACTTAATGACGCCACCCGCAAGGACAATTTCCCTCTGCCATTTCTAGACCAGATTTTAGAGCGTTTATCCGGTCATCCGTATTATTGTTTTCTTGATGGTTTATCGGGGTTTTTCCAAATCCCCATTTCCCCCGATGATCAAGAGAAAACAACTTTTACTTGCCCGTTTGGCACCTTCGCCTATCGAAGAATGCCATTTGGACTCTGCAACGCGCCAGCTACATTCCAAAGATGTATGCTAGCGATCTTTGGCGAGCTAGTAGAAGACATTATGGAAGTCTTTATGGATGACTTTTCTGTTTTCGGACGCTCTTTTCCCGATTGCCTTCACAATTTAGATCGTGTCCTTCAACGGTGCGAGGACACAAGTCTTGTTTTAAATTGGGAAAAATGCAACTTTATGGTTCGAGGAGGTTTGGTCCTCTGCCATATGATTTCGTCTAAGGGGATAGAGGTGAATAAGGCCAAGATAGAAATTATAGAAAAACTTCCGCATCCAACAAACGTAAAATCTATTAGGAGTTTCTTAGGCCATGCGGGCTTTTATCGACGCTTCATTCAAGACTTTTCAAAAATAACAAAGCCGCTAACTCACCTCTTGGAAAAGGAATCACGTTTCATCTTTAGTAGAGAATGCGAGTCCGCCTTTAATTTGATAAAACAAAAACTTATCTCTTCACCAATTTTAGTGGCCCCTAATTGGTCCCTTCCGTTCGAAATAATGTGCGACGCTAGTGATATTGCCTTAGGTGCCGTTCTTGGCCAACGCGTAGAAAAACATTTTCATCCTATTTATTACGCTAGCAAGACGCTCACTTCCGCACAAGTAAATTACACGACAACGGAAAAGGAACTCTTAGCCATCGTTTTCGCTTTCGATAAGTTTCGCTCGTATATAACGCTATCTAAAGTTATCGTTTTTTACCGATCACTCCGCGCTTAAATATTTATTAGCTAAAAATGATGCGAAGCCCCGCCTTCTTCGATGGATTCTCCTCCTACAAGAGTTTGATTTGGAGATCCGAGATAAGCGGGGAGTGGAAAATCTAGCGGCGGACCACCTCTCCCGTTTAGAAAATCCGCGTGCGGAAGCGCTCGTCGAATCTGAAATTAATGACAGATTCCCCGAGGAACGCCTTCTTGCCATTAATATATCTTCGTCATCTTCGCCTTGGTTCGCAGATTTTGCAAATTTCTTAGTAGCGCGGGTCCTTCCAAAAGAGTTTTCCAGTCATCAAAAGAAGAAATTCTTTTCTGACTTGAAAAATTTCTTTTGGGAGGACCCATTTCTTTTTCGTATCTGCGCGGACCAGGCGGTCCGAAGATGCGTTGCGGGTGTGGAGTGCTTACAAATTCTTAAGCACTACCACGAGGGTCCAGCCGGTGGGCATTATCAAGCCAACCGGACCGCTCGGAAGGCGCTAGAGGCGGGCTACTTTTGGCCCACTCTCTTCAAAGACGCGCATAATTTTGTGCGTGCATGCGATAGCTGTCAGCGGTCGGGTAACATCTCTCGTCGCGACGAGATGCCCCAAAACATGTTTTTAGAGTGCAAAATCTTCGATTTATGGGGCATAGATTTTGTTGGCCCCCTACCTCTGTCTTTCAAAAATATGTATATTTTAGTGGCGGTGTACTACGTATCGAGGTGGGCGGAAGCGCAAGCTCTCCCCACCAACGATGCGCGAGTCATCGTTACATTTCTTAAAAAATTATTTTCTTGCTTCGGCACGCCTCGCGCAATTTTTAGTGATAGGGGAACGCATTTCTGTAACGCTCTTATGGCTAAGACGTTAGCTAAATACGGAGTCACGCACAAGCTTGCCACCCCCTACCACCCGCAAACAAGTGGCCAAGTCGAGGTAGTAAATCGAGAGATTAAGCGAATTTTAGAAAAAACCGTTTCGCTAAATAGGAAAGATTGGTCCGTTAAACTCGACGACGCGTTGTGGGCGTATCGGACGGCATACAAAACCGCAATTGGTTGTACGCCGTTCCGGTTAGTCTACGGCAAAGCGTGCCATTTACCCGTAGAATTAGAGCATCGCGCACTTTGGGCTTTAAAACTCTTAAACCTCGACTCCAACTTAGCCGCTCTGAATAGAAAATTGCAACTAAACGAGCTCGATGAATGGTGTGCGAACGCTTACGAGAGCAATAAATTCTATAAGGAGCGCTCTAAGTTATATCACGATCGAAAAATCAAGTCCCAAAAATTATTTTCTCCGGGCGATCTTATCCTTCTTTACAATTCACGCCTTAGGCTTTTTCCAGGTAAATTAAAATCTATATGGTCCGGTCCCTTCCTAGTTGAAGAAGTTTTTTCTTATGGAACCGTACTCGTCTCCCACCCGGACAAAGGTTCATTTAAGGTAAACGGTCATCGGTTAAAGTCTTATATAGCAGGCGACCCAGTGATCGGTTTTAGCGAAACCATAACTTTCCTCCACATTATAAACCCGCCAAAATAGTCAAGCTACACGACTCTAAACAAAGCGCTCCTGGGAGGCACCCCTCACTTATCTTTTTCGCTCTTTCCTTATTAGCTTTGCTGTTTTTTTTCTAATAAATGCAGGGTTTCTGATCGGCCTCCCCATACGCGTTTCAGGGAAGCTTCTACCCCCCTTCCCTTTCTTGTCTTTGTACATATTATCTTTACTTTCTGTTCCGCATACTTACGATACAACATTGGGGACAATGTTGGACTTAAGTATGGGGGTATTTTCGTGCTTTACTTTCTGCACTTCAATTTTTCTGCATTTCAAAAATACAAAAAAATACATATAACAACAAAACAAAAAAAAATAAAAAAACATCTTAAAATGAAAAAAAATTTTAAATGAAAAATCCAAAAAAAATTTTTCTTTTTGTTTTCGTTGAACTCTCTTTCTTTTTTCCAAAAACTGAAAAAAAACAAAACAAAAAAAATTTTATTTAGTTTCACTTTGTATATATTTTTTGTTTTTTCTCTCTCACCCTTCCTCATTCTTGTACAAACCTTTTTCTTTTTCTCCCTTATTTTTGTACATATTATGAAAATTCCTTTAAAAAAAAATAATACAAAAAAAAGATAATAGTTCAAAAGAAATTTCAAAAAAATTGAGAAAAACAAAAATACAAAAAAAAGATAATAAATGAAAAACCAAAAAAAATGATAATAACAACTATAAAAATAAAAAAAATGCTTGCAACAAATAAATTAAATATTCCATACTTAACTTTTCTGCTATCCAAAAATTCAGTTTTGAGTTTATTTATATGTGAATTTGATTAATTCTCTGTTTGCTACCCGTTTATTAATTATTGATTGAAAAATTTAAATAGCCGGGGTTAAGTTTTAAAGAATTCTTTATGCTTTGTTAAAACTAGCGAACTCGTTTTAGGCACTACTTCTAATTTTTCATTGATAGGAGCACGTATATTATGTTAGGAAATAACGACTATAGAATTCAATTATACTTACTTTTAGCTTTCTGAAAAAAAATTGGAACGTACAAATTATTAAGGTTGCTCTCAAATATTTTTTGGATTACAATCTAGTTTTCCTTTCTCCCCTCACTTTTCATGACCTACTTGGCATGAAAAATTTTATCCTTAAAAGATCTTATGTCAATGGGAATAAGATTTCGTTCCGTAAACATAGGCACCCAATAATTTTAAAAGATTATATAAGGAGTAAGAGGATAAAATTCATTACTCCTACAAATATACATTGGGTTAATTTTATTCTTATGAAGTTGAAAAACAAAAATCATATTAGGAAAATAAGATTTCGTTTTCCTAATAATCCAAAAGAAAAAAAATGGAGGTTCGAGAAAAAATTACCTCACCTCACATATCAAAACCCTCTTCATAAACCCACTACCCCCTTAGCCAATTACACGATTCTAGAATTAATTCAAAAATCTTTTTGAGAGCATAATTAGTAAATTGTATTATTTCCAGTAGCACTCATATAAGCTAGAGTTCTTATAATTCCAAACTATTTTCGTTAATCTAACCATTACAAATGTTGCCTTCCATGTGATTACATCAAGAAGTCTTTTGGCCAAAACTTTTGCGCTATTTAAATCATTTACATAATTTTAGAACTTAACTCTTACACCCCGTATATTTATTTCGATCTCTCTTATAATTAATTAAGCGATAGCTAAAACTTAGAGTTTTTTTTATTCCATATAGATTCACCTCAAACTTTTGCTCTGGAATAGCAAAAGCCTAAGTATGGGGGTATTTGATGAATTGTAAATATACTTATTTTTATGCACATTAATTTAGTCATTTTCATTTATTTTTGTCATTTTTACTTATTTTTGTTCAATAAAATGCTCCTATTCTTGTAAATTTACTTCTAACTTGTTTTATTTTATTTTGCAGAAAATTTTCAAAATCTGCCAAAATTGGGCAGTACACGCCCGTTACAATTTGGTCACGCCCGTGACCGGGCCGTGACTGTGCATTTCCCGTGAAAACGGACGATTTCTGAAGTAAAAGCTTGACACGCCTGGGGTCACGCCCGTGTCACCCGACACGGGGCGTGACCCAAGCCCGTATTCACTCCACTCGACGAATTCATCTCGACGATCGTCAAGTGTCGACACCAACAGTCACGCCCAGCGTCACGCCCGTGACCTGGTGCGTGACTCAATTTCCGCTCGACGATTTCGACTCGACACTTTCCGCTCGACATTCGTCGAGTGTCGACACCAACTGACATGCCCAGCGTCACGCCCGTGACCCGGGGCGTGACCTTTCTAGCTGGCCCGACAAGATGCTGACAAAGACTTTCGACGCAACCCGCGCCCGGTTCTACCTCCCCGACACGCCCAGAGTCACGCCCGTGACCTGGGGCGTGACTGCTGCGAACTCAGCCCGAAGTCAACTTTCCTGTCCAATCGCCGACCGCCTTCATGAATAGTACTGTCCCGCCCCCCTACACGCCCGTGACCGAGGGCGTGTACTTAGAATTTTTTGCCTATAAATTGCCCAGTTCTGTAAGGTCCAAGGGTTCAGATTTTTGGGCCAATTTAGTGTCTTTTTGTGGGCTGCATCCGTGATTTCTAGTGCTATGTAAGGAGATTTCTCCCTTCTTTATTTCAAGTTTTGTTTTGCTTTAGCTTTAGCCCTTGTAATAGCTTGTAATACCTTCTTTTAATCAATAAAATGTTAAATTTTCTCTTCATATATGGCTTTGGAATGAACACTTGTGCCCACTTTCTTTCTCCCTTTTATTCTTAGTTTCATCTTTGTTCTTCATTTATGAAATGTGTGTGTGTGTATGAGTGTAATTTATTCACTTTACTTATTTTTAACTTGTTTTCATGCTTAGGTATGATAGGTTTTCCTCTTTTTCTCCTTGTCTTTTTCTTGAAAGAATTTTGATTTCATTCTTATGATTTTATAAAAGAGATTTAAAAAGTGATTTTGTTCTTTTTTTTACTTAGTTTTCTTTTAGGATTGTAAAACCTCTTTTGTTCTTTTCATCTTCTTTCTCACCTTTTTTATCACTTTCATAACTTCATAAGAATGAAAATGTTGGCATTTTAATTTTCCAAAAACTTTGGTTTTAAATTTGTTTTGAAAAACTTTTGTCTTCTAAAAATTGAAATTTCCTCTTTTTATTTGTTTTTGGCAAAACCTATGCATGAAAAAGTTAAAATTTTAATTTTTAGGTAACTTTCATTTTGCTTTTTTTTTGTGTGTGTGAGTGTATGAGCCTAAAATTCCTTTTGTTCTTCTTAATCTTCATGAAGTGTGTGTGAGTTTAGGTGTATAACTTTTATGCTTTGATTCAAATTGTGTAGAGTGTGTGAGTGTAGGTGTTAAATTTATTGCTTTCTTGAAATTCATATGGAGTGTGTGTGTTTGTGTGCATTTATTTCCGCCTACTCATTAAGAGTTAAATGGCGCATCGTTTTCATTTTCAGTCCTACTCGTTTGAGTAGGACTTGTAATTTTTCTTTCTTTATTTTTCCGCCTACTCACTTGAGTTTAAATGGCCGGACTTTATTTCCCGCCTACTCGTTTGAGTAGGATTTGTAATTTTTCTTTCTTTATTTTTCCGCCTACTCACTTGAGTTTAATGGCCGAATTTTATCGCCCTGTAATCGCATTTATTTTCTCCTACTCATTTGAGTAGGACTCGCTTTCATTTTAGTCCTACTCGTTTGAGTAGAACTTGCAATTTTCAGCTTTTATTTACCGCCCCCACTCGTTTGAGTGGGACTCGCAAATTTGAAAAATGCAATTTTCTTTTATGTGTAACTTAGTTTCTGTTTAATTTATAATTTGGAGTGTGCGTGAGTTCTCGTTTTAGTTAACTTTTTAGCTTTCTAAATGATTGTTTTGTTTTTATGTCCCCTTCTTATAATCATTAGTGTTTAATTTCGAACTCGCGCCTCACTAAATTATAAGCCGTCCCCATACCGATGTGTGGCTAATCGCTATTAGCCTCTGCATCGAAGAGCATTGGGACATTTAAAATGATTTATAATAATTAAAGCTCTTTATTTTCATTTTAATTTAAGCACTTAAGGTTTACCCCGGGTTTACGACGCATAGGACCACATATCGATGTGTGGGCCCTATTTCCGTAGTCCATATGCTAGCTAGCCGAGAGGCCGTGCATATGGACCGATCACCCCTGGGTAAATAGAGTTGCGTACATACCCTCGAGAGAGGACAAGCGTAATTCTACCGGATTGGGTTCCCCACCCAATAGCGGGGTTCTTAGCGTAAAGCGGGCGTTAAGAGGAATCCTTCGTCGGACTAACGTTCGGTCGAATAGTCTTAACGTTTAGGTGAGCGATATCCCTATAGCTAGGTGAGCTCACATTTATTGAACCTCCACGGCCAAGTTGCCTTATTATTAATTTGAAAACTAAGTCTTTTTATTATTAAAAATTGTTTTAGTCTTAATCTGATTCGATGCCGAGCGTTAACCCTTCATGGAATATTTTCTAAATCGTTTTTTCGCTCCTTTGCTTTTCCGTCTTTTATTAAGTAAAAAAATCCACCTTACTTTCAGTAAAATAATAGTCCTCCCGGAGGAGTAAGAATAGTCAACACGACACCGAGAACAATACGACCTCGGTATTCCCCCGAATATCGAGTACTACTTGCGATAGGTGCACTTGCCTACCCGAGCAAGCCCGCGGCGATTGACTCACCGAACCAACCACAGTAAGAGTCTGTTCGCGGGCCCATCAGTATTGTTCTTCCCGGAAGGAAGATCGGCTCTTCTTCCAAAAAATCGACTCCAGCAACTTCTTCAATTCTGACTATTTTGGCACAGGTAGCGGATTGGCAAGGGGATGAAGTGACAGCTAGAGTTCTCCCGTAACTCTCCTTTTGTAAGAGCAATTAGGGTTAGAACGACGTCCACGTGTAACACTAGTATTGTACCATCCATTATTATTTAAATTAAGTCTTGTCGAAAAGACCGGGTCCAAATAAGTTATATGGCGCGTTTCCCGAAAAATCAGTTCTGGCCGTGTATAGGAATCAGTAAATAGTCTGGGCTGAAAAATACTCTTAGTAAAAATCATCGAGTATACATACACTCACTCGACGATTCGAGTCGTCATGACCACTCGACCATAGAAAGTCCATAATAAATTTCGAAGTCAATTTGTCATTCATCGAGTATTAATCTACAATTCTTCGATGGGCATCGAGTTTACTCAATGCACTCGATGCTTCATCGAGTGGCGTTTAGGCCACTCAATGCATGCAAAGTCCAGAATAATTTTAAGTTAAAATCGTCGAGTATACTTGAAAATTCGTCGAATGGCGTCGAGTTTACTGGACGCACTCGACAATTCGTCGAGTGGATTCGAGACCACTCAACGCCTGTAAAGTCCAAAATAATTTCAAGTTAAAATCTTCGAGTATACATATACTCACTCGACGAATCGTCGAATGGCATTGAGACCACTCAACGCACTCGATGCTTGCAGAATCCAGAATTATTCTAAGTCCATTTTCTCCTTATGCGTTGAGTATCACTCAACGCCTCATCGAATAACATTGAGACCATTCAACGCACTCGACGCTATAAGAATGCAAAAATATTCAAAGTCCATTTCTCCTTGTGCATTGAGTATCACTCAATGCCTCGTCGAATGGCATTGAGACCACTCAACGCACTTTATGCTTCCAGAGTGAAGAAATATTCTAAGTCTATTTCTCCTTGTGCGTTGAGTATAACTCAACGCCTCGTCGAATGGAATTAAGACCACTCAACACACTCGACACTTCTAGAATGAAAAAAAATTCGAAGTCCATTTCTTCTGGTGCGTTGAGTATCACACAATGCCTCGTCGAGTGGCATTGAGACCACTCAACGCACTAGACGCCTACTAAGACCAAGATAATTCTTATTGATGCGCGAAAATGGCACCGCCTAGTTAATGGGTTGTTCGGTCTCACAAGCTAGGTGAAGAGGAGGATTGTGGGGTTGATGAGAAGGTGGAAGCTTCAGAGTGCTTGAGATTGGAGCAATCGCTTGTTCAAGGGTTGCGGGGATAGAGGAGAGGTTTGCTGAGAGCAGCGAAGAAGGTTGATGATCAGCGGAGGAGGTTGATCAAGAGCTGTTGAGCAGACGGTTACTTTGACGGTTGTACTTGCAGGTTGGCGCCGAGAGAGTTGAGCTTAGATAAAGAGAGGGGGCCGCTAGCAGTGACAACAACAGACTTCGCCCGCTACGGCTTAAATGCCACTCTTGCGACGGGCTTTCGTTTGAATAATATTGAGTTATTACAGCTTGCAATACATCTTTACAAGAAAGCAAATAAAGGGTACACTGGGGAAGCTGGCGGCTAAGGAAGAAGTGCCAGAAGGGAGGCCGCGCGGACTGGAGAGCAAGGTTGGCAGGCCACGCGACTAAGGGTAGAAAGAAGGTCGCGCGGACTGGAAACTGAAGCCAGTTGGCCGCGTGCGGTTAGATGAAGAGGGATGCAGACTAGGAAAAGGAGTCCCCAGGAGGCTGATGACTTGAGCTTGTTGTGGGCTGTCTTCGAGCATAAGCACCTTGGCGATCCTTGCGATTATTCTGATGTTTGGCCTCCCCCACCCCCCCCCCCCCCATAACGAGAGGCATGGGGGGTGTATTTATAGGCCCGAGAAGGTAACGTCTTGCGGTGATGTTACCCCCGTTGAGACGGTAACTTGTGTGAGAAGTGGATGGAATCCGCCGAGTCCGCAGAGTCCGCATGAGCCCGCGCGGACTGGAACTGTCTTCTGGAAGAGGTTGATTCCTGGCGGACTGAGAAGAGTCTGCGCCTGCTGATTGAGCCCGCGCCAAGACTGCGGGCTGAGGAGGTATCCGCCCGCTGTTGGAAAGTTGGACCTAGAAACTGAGTGGCGGACTGCGTGGAGAATCCGCGGATTCCGCCGCTGCTGAACTGGGCGAGCACATGTTGAGGGTGCGAGCTGAGGGATATCCGCCGAGTCCGCAGAGTCTGCACGAGGTCGTGCGATCTAGGACTGTCTTGAGGAGTTGATTATGCTGCCTGGCGGATTGGGAGGAGTCTGCCACTACTATTTGAGCCCTCACCAAGACTGTGCGAGATGCGCGATACTCGTCCGCTACTGGGGAGAAGCGGGTGCGGGAGGAGAGAAATGGCGGGTTGCATAGAGAATCCGCTGAGTCTGCAGTGTCCGCTCCAGCTGACAAGCTGAGTTTGCCTATGCTGTTGAACGGAGAGGCCTCCTGCTGTTGAGAAGCTCGAGCTGTGGTTCACCAATGTAGGCAGAGTAGAAGGTTTGACAACACTTCAAGTCCGCCCAGCTCGCATTGAATGGAACATGTCTGCTGATCTTTGCGGGTAGCCGGAGAGTTAGAGCATCCGCACTCCTCACGCGGACTGAATAAGCAGGTTGCACATGCTGTTGGAGTCTGCCACTTTGTTGAATGGAACTTGCCCCATCTGCTATGTGAAGGTATTCGCGACCTACCGGACTAACGAGGCAGTTCGCACGTGTTTGCGAGGTGGAACCTGGTGTAGATGGTTGGCGGCCTGGGGTCAGGTCGCCAATCTGGCTATGCGGCGAGCTGGAGGGTTGTCGGCACTGGTGAAGGTGTGAGGCCTAGAGGCAGGCCGCTTGACGTTGTGGCGGTCTGGGCGGATAGACATCCGAGTCGGGCAAAGGGGCACCTGTTGAGAAGCTTGCGGTTTAGCTGACAGGGGGCATGTCCTGCAGGGGCGGACTTCAGAAGCAGTCCGCGACCCCTGCCGACCACAGGAATAACGCGTGGCTTAGGCGGTCAGACCACTGAGATCGCCCAAGCCGTGTGGCCCGAGTGGACAAAAAATTCTGTCCGCCCATCCTAAGACGTCGCAACCTCCAGCAGGGACCCGGAGCAAGCCGTTACTGGCGAGCTGGCTTCCTTTGGAAGGATCGCCGATTTCGGGGTTAACATGATACCCGCAATTTTTATGTTCAGATGAGAACTTCGAAAAAGTTGGAGACCCACGAAAATCGTGATCCACCCCAAAGGAAGGGAAGCGGGCAAGGAGATATAGAACCTGATGTCTCTCCTTAGGAGGAGTTTGTCAATACCTATCTTTTTCCTGCAAGGGAAAAGTTAGTGTAGGCATGTATGGATGGTACGCCTTGTTAGTACCTTGGTTTTCCTTTGCAAAAAGAAGATGTGTCTTCTACCGAGTTCTGCAAAATGAAGGTGAGAGGAAAACATAGAAGCATAATAACTTGCAGGTACCTGATGGAGGCTTGCAAGAATCTGTTACCCTCTACAAAAGGAAGAGTAAGCGACATTCGTGAAGAGGAAAATAAGTTGCAAGTACCTGAATGGGTACTTACAAGCGTTTGCTGGTTTCTGCAGAAGAGAAGTTAGAAGAAGACATGATATATGTGAGTAGATTGCAAGTACCTGTGAAGAAACTTTCAAGTATCTGTTGATCTCTGCAAAAGAAGAGTTAGAAGCAGATATGTTGAAAAGACTAAGTTGCAAGTACCTGGGTAAGGCTTGCAGGTGCCTGCTAATCATTGCAAAGAGAAGAGTGAGCAGCAGACATAAAATAATGAACTAAGCTGCAAGTACCTGGAGGAGGCTTGTAGGTGTCTGCTAACCACTGCAAAGAGAAGAGTGAGCAGCAGACATAATATAATGAACTAAGCTGCAAGTACCTGGAGGAGGCTTGCAGATGCTAACTGTTGACAAGATAAGGTTGATATGATCATATAACAGAGGAAATGCTTAGTGAACTCTGCTGATAACTAAATGAGGATCAAACCCAAATAGTGATCTTGCTAGATTAGAGACATCTTTATCATGAAGTCCAGATTAATAACTCTAGCGTTGACTGTTGATGTAATAGGATGGACATGATCAGATTAGTAGAGAAGAGGCTTGACGAATTCTGCCAATCTTAACTAGATTCCAATAGCATGGTTTGATGATCAAGGAGAGTTAGATTCTTTGATCAATGATTGATGTTGTTGGCATTTAAAAACAGTAATGAAGAGCTTCGTAGATCATCATCTAATAGAGCTTTGAGCAAGCAATGAATATAAGATGTGAATAAGTAAAATTAATGTTGTGAATCCTTTTGGTAGGTCGGATTTAACCTGTTCACCTATGAAAGAGGCAATTGATGAAAAAGAGGTATATACTCGGAGATGACCAAGAAAGACAGGATGCTGCCATAGGAGATCACCCGTAGGCCTTATGCATCGCTTGCCTGAGAAAGGTCGTCACGAGCACAGTCCTACTAAGAGCGGGCTAGCCGCACATCCTTTAGAAGGGCATAAAAGAGAAAAGCCCAGAAAATCCTGGGAAGGATTGCTAGATACACTGCTCTCATGCCTCGGGTTACAACATCACTGATAAATGAGACTAGTTGCGCCAAGTGGCCTAAAGCACTCCTTGTCTGTGGAAAGTCAGTGGATTTGTGCACCCCGTGAAAGCACGGATTGATAGTACGATAGAGTGTTCGGCCATCACAGTCATGAGATGATCAAAGAGACAAGGCTGCGCAAGGTCGTCATTACTTGTCAAGCAAATATCATCGTAACTGTAATGTATCCTTAATGGAGCACAACCGAGCTAACACATGGGCCTTCCTGACGTACACTTTGTGTTAGATACTGGCTAGGATCCGAAGTCCCGTATTCCTCCACATGAGAGTTGGATAGCCCCCACTACACCTATGTGAAAACTCCATGTGATATATGGTCATTGTGGCCTTACGCCGGAATCCAATCTCGAGGGGGCCTATAGCAAGACTCGACGATATCTCAGTGGTTCACTGATCTCTTTGGCAAAGAGAAAAATAGAGGAATAAGCATTACAAAAGGGGAATTGTGTCAGTATGAGATCACTGATGAAATCTTTATCGACAAGCATAAAGGAACACTTAGAAGTGTTTCAAGATGAAAATGTTCAAAGAGTAAGAGTAGAGATAACCCGTCATGGTTGTGAAAAAACTATGAAGAACTATGAAGTCCTTTGTCGACTTATAATAGTCTTCCAAGCGCGCCCTCATTATCGTTATCGAGTCATTCAACAACATTGCTAACAACAAGGAGAGGGTGTGTAACAACCCCATCCGTTCATATGATATATTCTAGAAGGTCCGGACGGGGCCCCATAGGATATATCACAAAACAGTCGGTGAAGGTACAAGATGATACCAGAGTCGCGCATCGCACCTAACACAAAGCATTCTAGCGGAAGCCTAGACTACAACTTGAACTCCTCATGAATGTCCAAACATAAAACTCCACATTTTATATCATAGAGGAATGTCTTACAACAAATCAAAAGAGTTGGCCTTATGGCCTTACATGGCTTTCACACAGTGGCCTAAACAAATTGGCGCGCAGGCCGGCCACAAGAAAAGAAAACACACAAAAGTACACATTTAGCCTTCGAGGGCTAGCAGCAATCGCAGCAACACCAGCAGGAACATCAACCTCTATGCGTCCCGCTCGGCTCTCCAGCACCTGTACAAGGACAATCCACCCAACGGTGGCAAACAAAGGCAACGGTCAGCGTTCAGCTGACCAATTTATAACGACCCTACCCCTTCTCTCGGGGCAGCGGTATTCTTCCCTGCAGGCATATTAGATCACAATTATGGCAAGCTATATCATCAAAATGTGCTTTCACGCACACAAGCCATCACAACCGTTCGCCACCCGGCCCAACGGTCCGTGCACTCAGGGCACATTCTTGGTGTTCTGGCAACCTCTTGCCCACCACCGTATCAGGGTTACAACCCAACGGTAACTCTCTTGAGCATTTCCTCCATGGCGTGCAGCCGGAGTTAGTCTTCCTACACCGGGATGGCCCGTAGCCCCCCATTGTGTCATGGCGCGCAGGCCGAAGACCCTTGCTATGCGCTCCAACAGACCGCACTTTTTGGTCTCACGTCGGACGGACATAGCGCAGGTCGGATCCTCCACCCCCCGTTGCTCAAATTGCCTTGCCTTCTCCGAGTACAGCGTACTCATGGCTATATCAAAGGCACGGGTCGGTCTCACCAATCCTGTTCTTGGCATTCAAGCCTGGGTATTTCTCTATACCCATTTCTCTCACAGCAACAGCGGGTCTTTCCTGGGCACACCAGTACTTCCTGTGACTCTCTCCACAGGTGGACACCGCACAAGCACAAATGTCAGGTGTCTTTCCTAGCTCTCATGCCAGTACTTCCTGTTACTCGCTTCACAGGTGGACACCCTACGACATCAAGCATCACAAAAAGGGCCTTTCCTTGTCCCACCAGTACTTCATGTGCCTCAATCACAGGTTGGACCCAAAACCATCACATGGCTATTTTCCTGGGCTACCACCTCAGTACTTCCTGCTACTCCTTTTCGCAGGCATAACCCGTAGACTCCTTACAATACACGTTTATCACGGAGTCTTCTCCGGTTCGTATGCAACATCACCAATCCAGACTAACCTGTCCAGATGGGTTTCACACAGCATGCCTATTTCGTACTCCATTTCCGGATCTATATGCTAACAAAGGGGATTTCAAGCATCCACCCAAAGATTTCCAAAACCAGCCACCTCTTGGTGGGGGAAATCACAAAATATGCCAAAAAGGAAGCCTTCACATGGCTAGGAAGAAAAGTCGTTACCCTTGACGACCGCTTCGGTGCCATGACCTCCAAGCTAGCTTGCAAGACTCGCAAGAGCGTTTCCTCCGCAACGCCGGCTTCGGAACTCTTGTCGGTAAACCGCAGCACCACCAGCAGCAGCCCCCTTTCCTTCTTCCTCCTCCTTTCTCTCTCTCTTTCTCTCTCTTGAAGAAAGATGAAGGCCAAATCAAAATGAGAAGTACTTCTCAGTTTTCGGCCTTTAAGAAAAAGAGGAAGAAGCTTCAGCCCTTGGATCCCAGCTGAAGGAATGGACGGCCACGATTCTGCCAAAATCACTGATTTTGACCCGACACGGCCTCTGACATGGCCGTGTGCCAGGCCGTGTCCCTCAAGCGGTGGTCAACCGACTTATCCAAACCAGTGACACGCCCGTGTCATGGGCCGTGTCACCAACACGCCTTCAGACACGCCCGTGTCTGTGGCCGTGTACCTGGGTGAAAAAAAATCCCAAATCATCCCGAGACTTCACACGGCCTGTGACACGCCCGTGTCCCAGGCCGTGTGCCCAGACACGGCACAAAGACACGCACTATCGAAACCTTCGGCGGGCTGAGTTCGTCGCCTGATTTGACACGCCCTGTGACACGCCCATGTCACAGGCCGTGTTCAACACTCAACACTCACTTCTCGACACTCGACGATCGTCGAGACAAAATCGTCGAGCATACGACACGGCCTTGGACACGCCCGTGTCCTGGGCCGTGTGCCCCCTCTCGACGCATCGTCGAGAGAAAAATCGTCGAGACAAAGGCCGATCGTCGACACAACCTCGACACGCCCTGCGACACGCCCGTGTCGCAGGCCGTGTCAACTGACACGCCCTGGGACACGCCCGTGTCCCAGGCCGTGTCACCCAAAAAAACCTGTTTCCGAACTTTGGGCTGTTACAATGCTCCCCTCCTACAAGAAATTTCATCCTCGAAATTCAGACATAGGAAAGGCAATAGAAAACAGCAAGAAAAATGTGACAACATATATAAAAGTTTATGTTACAACATTCTTGCTACAGGTTACAAAAACAGCTCAGGGAACTCTTCTCGCATAGTCTGCTCGCGCTCCCATGTCAGTTCTTCACGGCCGCAGTTGTCCCACCGGACTTTTACCATACCGACCGTCTTGTTCCGCAACTGTTTTTCGGCTCGATCTTCGATCTGAATGGGTCTAACTTTCGTTGTTAGCCCATACGCCACCGGCACACGATCATTCGCGATCACTTGAGTTGGATCTTTCACGGCCTTCCGAAGCACCGAGATGTGAAAGACATCATGTAACCAACCCAAGTCCGCCGACAGAGCTAGCCTATAAGCCGCTTCGCCAACTCGCTCAACCACTTCAAACGGACCCAAATATCTGGGACTCAACTTTTTCAATCGTCGTATCCTGGAGACACCTTTGAATGGCTTGATCTTCAAGTAGACCCAATCGCCAACCACAAATTCTATGTTCCGGTGCTTGGTGTTGTAGTACTTCGCTTGTCGATCTTGAGCAATAAGCAATCTCTTTCGAATAGTCCGCATGGTTGAGTTTGCTTCCTCAACCTCATTTGGTGTAACAACCCGAGCTTCGCCCGCTTCTACCCAAGCCAAGGGAGTACGACACTTCCTTCCATATAGAGCTTCATATGGTGCCATACCAATGCTTGCTTGGTAGCTGTTATTATATGCAAACTCGACCATATATAGGTGATCTTCCCATTTCTTTCTGAAATCAAGGGCGCACATTCGGTGCATGTCCTCCATTGTTCTGTTGGTACATTCAGTTTGGCCATCCGTTTGGGGATGAAAGGCCGTACTGAAAGTCAACTTCGTACCCAATAGTCGGTGAACTAGCCTCCAAGCATTTGACGTGAATCGCCCATCTCGATCACTTACGATGCTCCGAGGAACACCGTGCAGCCGCACAATCTGGTCAACATATAACTTTGCCAAACTTTCAACTGAATCATCCCGCCTGTTCGGGAGAAAATGTGCTACTTTCGTTAGCCGGTCAACAATCACCCAAATGGAATCATTTCCTCGCTGCGATCTTGGCAACCCATGCACAAAATCCGTGGAAATATCATCAAATTTCCACACTGGGATCGGCAGTGACTTCAAATATCCACCCGGCTTTTGGCATTCCGCCTTCACCATCGCACATGCTTGGCATTTAGAGACATAAAGGGCAACATCTTTCTTGAGCCCTGGCCACCAGAAAAGCTTCTTCATATCGTTGAACATCTTTGTGCTCCCGGGGTGAATGGAATATTTTGTATAATGCGCTTCATATAACAGTTCTTCCCTCAATTTCCCCACATTCGGGACGCACAATCGGCCATCTTTTCGCAAAATACCGTCATTCCAGGTGAATTTGCCTTCTGTCCCTTCATTCACATAGCGCAAGAGATCTTCATCCAACTCCGTTGCCCGTCGAACTCGGTCTGCAAGTTCACATTGCACCTCAGTCCAGTTCAAACATGCAATGGCAGTGGAATTCTTGTCAACACAATAGATCTCCAATGCCTCCAACTCCTGGATAAGACGTTCATCATGCATTTGCAACCAATTCGCTCTAGCCGGAACTCGCCGACTCAAGGCATCCGCGACAACATTCCCCTTCCCGGGCGTATAATGAATCTTGAAAGTGTAGTCCCCAAGGAACTCCAACCACCTTCGTTGTCGCATGTTCAAGTCTTTTTGCTCCAAAAGATACTTTAGGCTCTTATGATCGGTATAGATATCCACCTTCACGCCATAAAGGTAGTGTCGCCACAACTTGAGTGCAAAAATCACCGCCGCTAGTTCTAAATCATGGAAGAGATAGTTTCGCACGTGCACCTTTAGTTGGCGTGAGCCATAAGCAATCACCTTTCCGCTCTGCAGAAGAACGCAGCCTATGCCGCTCCCTGAAGCATCACTATAAATCACAAAGCCATCGGTTCCACATGGCGAAGACAATACCGGCGCCGTGGTCAACCGAACCTTCAGCTCTTCAAAAGCTCGTGCGCACTCTGGCGTCCAAACGAACTTCTGATCTTTTCGCGTCAGTGTGGTTAGCGGCAAAGCGATCCGTGAGAAGTTCTCCACAAATCGTCTATAGTAGCCCGCAAGTCCAAGGAAACTCCTGACCTCGGCTACGGAATACAATCTTGGCCACTCTTGTATGGCTCTTATCTTCGCTGGATCCACTGCAATGCCCGCTCCACTCACCACAAGGCCTAAAAATGCCACTGACGATAGCCAAAACTCGCACTTCGAGAACTTGGCATATAGCTGATTTTGCCTCAACGTGTTCAACACCAACCGCAAGTGACTCTCATGCTCGGCTTTGGACTTTGAGTACACCAGGATATCATCAATAAACACTATCACAAACAGATCCAGGTACTCACGAAAAATACGGTGCATCAAATCCATAAACACCAAGGGCGCATTGCACAATCCAAAGGGCATGACAGTGAACTCATAGTGCCCATAACGCGTTCCAAATGCGGTTTTGGGAATGTCACCTTCCCGAATTCTTAACTGGTAATAACCAGACTTCAGGTCCAACTTCGAATAGACGGTCGAGCCCACCAGCTGATCGAATTACTCATCAATCCGGGGTATCAGATACTTATTCTTCTCGGTCAGCTTATTTAGTTCACGATAATCAATACACAACCGCAACCCACCGTCTTTCTTCTTTACAAAAAGCACATGCGCGCTCCAAGGTGACATACTTGGGCGTATATAACCTTGCTCTAGCATTTCTTGAAGTTGAACCTTCAACTCTGCCATCTCTTTAGGCGCAATACGATATGGCGAGCGGGCCACAGGTTTCGCACCTGGCACCAACTCGATCGTGAAGTCAATCTCCCGCTGGGGTGGTAGCCCAGGGAGATCCGTGGGAAACACATCTGTAAATTCTGCCACAATCGGAACCTCGCACAAAGTGGCCTTAGGCTCAACAGCCTGAATTAGTGCAAAGTAACACTCCACACCCTTCCGAACAGCTTTGACCACCTGGAGTGCACACATCAACGTCCCGCCCACTCCTCGCATACCCGCGAACTTGGTCTTCTGTTCGGTATTCTGGCCCAACGTGATTTCTTTGGACTGGCAATCAATCATAGCATGCTGCTCCGCAAGCCAATCCATCCCAAAAATCACATCGAATTCCGATATTGGCAAAACAAATGCAGTTAAACAAAAATCCCGACTTCCTAACTGAACTGCCACATCGCAAGCTTGACCGCAAGCATCCAACAGCCATTCGGCAACACCACTCTGACGCTATCTGTCTTTGTATGACTGGGTATCCCAAGCCGCGTAAGAAACTCACTAGACAGAAAAGAATGCGATGCACCTGTATCAAACAGTGCTCGTGCCAGCGTGTCCCGAATCATCACAAAGCCTATGACAAACATGTCACACACACACAAACCGCAAACATAGGAGTACTAAGTAAAACATACAAACAATAGCATATGCAAAACTAAACTCATACATGTGACCACATGACTCTGCTTGATGGCCTCTTGCAGGCCAAGATTGTAGACCCGGGGTTGCGCTTATGAGGCAGCGGAATCCACCACCGCCTTTCCTTTCTCCGCATAAGACGCTCCCGCCTTCTTTTGACTCTTTGGCGGCATCCGACAATGTTGGAACACCCTATTACTAATTTGGGTCAGGATCACTATGTCTCTAGGAATCTGTGTTTGACCTTCTGTATAGCTTAATAGGTCAATTAGAATTGAGTCTAAGGGTTAGAAGGCTAGGATTGGAAGCTGCCCTGAAGACCCAAGTTTTTCTGGAGACTAAGTCCAAATCGTCGAGCTCAGCACGACGTTTCGTCGAACTCCGGTCGACGATCGTCTAGCTCAACTTTGACAGATCGTCGAGCTCCATTCGACGATCGCTGAGCTCAAACCTCATAATATCGTCGAGCTCTGGTCGACGATCGCTGAGCTCAACTTCTCAATATCGTCGAGCTCTGGTCGACAATCGCTGAGCTCAGGTCGACGATTTTGACTCTGCAATGGATCCTTATCTCTGAGCTCAGTTCGACGATCTTTGAGCTCAGATCGACGATTTCTTTGCTGCTTGCATCTTCCAGTTCGCTGAGCTCAGCTCGACGATAGCAGAGCTCAGTTCGACGTTTTCAGTTATCTTTCAGAATTCAAATTCAAATCAGATAGAAGTTATTCTGCATTTAATTCAGAAGATCTGTCAGCCGTTTTCATTTACTTCTGGAGCAAGTTTCAAGGGATTTTTCAAGGAACAAATCAGTGGACCTTCCTTTAGAAGAAATTATGCAATTAAGGCTGTAATCAATGCAGACCAACGGCTATCTTTGACAGAGTAATATTCTATTCAGACTCAGAGAATAAAAGATAGAATGTTTTTGAATAAAGACAGAGAATAGACAAGAACAGAAGGAGATTGACAAGAATAGAACACCTCTCAATATACAGAGACTCTGAAAAATATTCTGTCAACAAGAATTCAGAAGAACACTCATCAAGAAGAGATCAAGCTTTCAAACATTCTTTAGATCTCTTCAGCTTTCAAAGTGTTCAAGGCCAACATCATTTCAAGACTCCAGACACTCAACATTTCAGCTTACTGAAATCATCTTCTACTAGAGATCTATCTTTGAAGGCCTATCACCCTCAGCAAAGCTCATCTTCCTGAAGATCAAGGACTCAGGGGGAGCTTTGAAATCAATCCACTTAGTCTTCTCAGTTGATTGAGAAATGAGAAGACTGCCATAACTCTCTCAACCCCCTCTCTGTAAAGGGTTTTTCAAACTCCCTTCAAAAGCTTGAATTTGGTTTTTGAGCACCTTGTCAAAAGCTCATTGGTGGCAAGACACCTGATCAAAAAATCTGATTTGGTTTTTGAGCACCTTATCAAAAGCTCATTGGTGCCCAGGACACCTGATCAACTCATCCTGCAGTGGATTCCTACCTAGGGTGGTAGAAGAGTGGATGTACCCAAGTTTGGGGAACCACTATATTTACTTGTGTCATCTGGTTCTGCAT
Organism: Platanthera guangdongensis; assembly: GCA_039583875.1. Lineage (NCBI taxonomy): Eukaryota > Viridiplantae > Streptophyta > Magnoliopsida > Asparagales > Orchidaceae > Platanthera > Platanthera guangdongensis. The sequence goes on from CM077150.1 coordinate 86,245,992, forward strand.
GTTTTCTTTTTTGTTTCTGGCCTAGATTTTCTTGTGCTTAGTTTCTGCATAGCTTAGTTTTGTGATTAGTTTTACTTCTGCTTCCCTGCTTACACCCATTACAACAAGTGTTGTAAAGCTTTGCAAAAGTTTTTCTTTGTGTTTTAAAAAGCACCATATACTCTATTCACCCCCCCCCCTTTAGAGTATATCAGATCTAGTTTCCCCTTTCAATTGGTATCAGAGCCAGGTTGGTTAAACATACCATATCTGTTTGGTTGTACAGGCTAACACCTGAACCCCAAAGATCCCAAACTAGATCCTTCTTTTATCTTTCATTATTAGATTTAGTTTGCACAAATCATGGCCCAAAACAAAGACTATGCAAGCACCAGACCTCCAGTGTGCAATCTGTCAAAGTTTGCACTTTGGAAAGCAAGGATTAGACTCTACATGAATTCTATTGACGAAGACATTTTTAATTCTGTTTTGACAGTGTGTCCAAGACCTCCAGAGGGCACAAGCACAAATGCTGTTCCACCTCCATCAGGAACAGATGCTGACATCAAAAAGTGGAAAGTAGCTGATGCCAAGGCAATGAACATTTTAGCTCAAACAATGTCAGATGACATTTTTCAGAAGGTAGCTGAATGTAATTCAGCCAAGGAGATCTGGGACAAGCTCTCAGAAATAGTTTCAGGATCAGCTGATGAGAGAAAGGACAGAAGATCCCATCTCATCTCCCAATATGAGAACTTCAAGAAGGGAGAAACTGAGTCAGTGGGAGACATGTACAACAGACTGAGTCTAATTGTCAGTGAACTGAGGACATTAGACAAAGAGATCTCACTGACTGAACTTAATGACAAGATCCTAATGTGCTTCCCCAGCACTTGGGATTCAAGAATCTGGCGAATTAAAGATGCCAGAAGCCTGAATGATATCACCACTGAAGCCTTGTTGGGTAAGCTCAAATCTTATGAGCTACTCATCAAGAACAGAGAAGAAGAACAGAAGGCTGCTTCACCAGCCACAAGAAAGGAGAAGACTATAGCTTTCAAGGCAACTGAGGATCTGCCTGAAGAAAAAGGAACAGCCAATGATGAACTTCTCAGCTTGTTGGCCAAAAGATTCTATAAGATGGCCAGAAAGGACTTCAGAAGAAGATCATACAAGGAGCAGGATAAGCCAAGGTATGACAAGTCCATTGGCAATAGTAAAGACATCATTTGCTTTGGTTGCAGGAAACCAGGGCATATGGTCCCTGACTGTCCAGAGAACAAGAACAAGGACAGAAGGGACAGAAAAGAAAGAAGAAAGGAGAAGGACTCCAAAAGGAATGGGAGTAGCAAACCTTCCTCCAGCAGAAATAAGCACACAAGGAAAGGATTTGTTGCTGAATCCTGGAGTGAGACTGAAGAGGAGTCAGAAGCCTCTTCCAGCTCAAGTGATGATGAGGATGATGCAGAGGAAAAGGAGTTCTGCATGATGGCAATCAATGCCTCACAACACAACTCAGAGGAAGAGGAGTCAGAGTCAGACTCAGAGACTCAACCTAAAGAAGATCAGGTAATCAGCTCTTTTGATTTTACTTCAGAAGATTTTAAACTTGAATTTAAGGCACTATGTTTAGACCTGCTAAAGTCTGAGAAAGAGATCATCTCTCTCAGAAATCAATTATCTGAACAAAATGCTTTAAAATCAGAAAACCTCAAACTCTCTCAGGAGTTGGAGAACTATAGGGAACAGATAGCTTCACTGAAGAGTGAGCTCTCTGAGGCCAAGAAGCTTGAAGAATCTCTCAATGGGAGAAGCATGAAGCTGATGGACATCACAAGCACAGTGAACTCAAGATTTAACAGTACACTGGGCTTGGGTGCCTCATCCAGCCAACCTATTGTTCTAACAACCCCTATCAAGTTCATTTCTGACAAGGGAAAGGGAGTTGTAGAGGTTGCCAGGAAAAATTCTGATCTGCCTCAGAAAACTAAAGTCCAGCACAAATCGTCGAACGGAGATCGACGATCGCCGAATGAAGATCGACGATCGCCGAACGCAGCTCGACGATCTCAAGAAAAATCGTCGAACGCAGATCGACGATCTCAGCCAAGTTCGTCGAACGCTGGTCGACGATCCCATATACCTGACCTCAGCCATAGTCGACCGTCGAACGGAGCTCGACGATCTGACCCACGATCGTCGAACGCAGCTCCAAGATCGTCGAACAGAGGTCAGAGCTCTGGAAATTTTCTCAAGGGCAAGTCAAAATTGAATCCTAAGGGTTCTTCATCCCAAACCTTTAACCCTTATACTGAATGGATTTTACCTCTAAGGAGATATCATCCTGAAGGATATAAGAGTCAGCCAGGGATGTCTTTCATTTCTGAATTTAGAGGTTATCAACCTAGGCCCAAGGTAAACTGGGTCAAAAACAAGTAAATTGTTTCATGTGCAGGTGAAGACCTATCCAACATCTAACCAGCAATGGTATTTGGATAGTGGGTGCTCTAAGCACATGACAGGGAACAAGGACAACCTCAATTCCTTTAGAGCCAAGCTTGGACCCAAAGTTATCTTTGGTGATTCCAACTTTGGACAAACTAAAGGATATGGAGAAGTCCAGATTGGTTCTGTAACCTTCAAGAAGGTAGCATATGTGGAAAGACTGAAGCACAACCTAATCAGCATCAGTCAGCTATGTGATGAAGGCTACCAGGTGACCTTCAGCAAAACCTTATGCAAAATCAAGTCAGAGGACAACACAACTTTGTTGACAGGTAAAAGGAAAGGTAATATCTACCTAGTAGACTTTCTTTCAACTACTATAGATATCTGTTTATTCAATTCAGTTTGTAGACCAAATGTTTTATGGCATAAGAGATTAGGACACCTAAACCTTAGAACTATTGCTAGACTCTCCAAGGACAATCTTGTTAGAGGACTACCTTCTGGCCCCTACAAGAAGGAAGGACTCTGCAAGGCTTGTCAATTAGGCAAGCAAACTAAGAACAGTTTTAAGTCACATAATAAGAGTGATTCACCTAGGATATTGTATCTGTTACACATGGATCTATTTGGACCCATCACAGTACAAAGCCTAGGAGGGAAATCCTACACTTTAGTGATTGTAGATGACTTCTCTAGATTCACTTGGGTGTTCTTTCTAAGGAAGAAGTCTGATAACTTTAAGTGTCTGACAGAGTTTCTCAAATGTATAAAGATTGAGTTCAATACTCACATTGCCCTGATCAGAAGTGATCATGGGACAGAGTTTGATTCTCTTCTTATGCAAGAGTTCTGTCAGAGTGAAGGGATCAGACATACTTTCTCAGCTCCTAGAACTCCTCAACAAAATGGGGTAGCTGAAAGGAAAAATAGAACCCTTATTGAATCTGCCACTACATTGTTGTCAGATGCTCATCTACCTCTATCCTTCTGGGCAGAGGCAGTGAACACCTCCAACTATGTGCTGAACAGAAGTCTGATACATAAACTGAAGGGAAAGACTCCCTATGAATTACTCAAAGGGAAGAAACCTAAAGTTGACTATTTCAAAATTTTTGGTTGCATTTGCTATATTGACAATAATGATAAGAAATATCTAGCAAAATTTCAAGCCAAAGCTGATGAAGGAGTGTTTCTGGGATACTCCATGATCAGCAAGGCCTATAGGGTCTATAATAAATCATCATTGAAAATTGAGGAATCTGTTCATGTTTCTTTTGATGAAACTAACATGTCTTTCAAGGAGAAGATTTCTTCTACCATAGAACCTTTGCAGGAACACTCTCTAGTTGAAGATATGAACAAGCTACAAGTTGCTCAAGAGGATGAAAACAGTGAAGATGAAAGCAATGCTCAACATATTGAAGCACAACCTGAAGAGCCAGTTGTTGTACCACAAGAGGAAACAACAACACAGGTTGGTGAACAATCAACACCCCCGGTTGATTTAGTAACATCAAGAGACCATCCAATTTCCCAGATAATTGGAGAAATCTCAGCTGGTGTGCAAACCAGAAATCAGGTCAACCAAAACCTGTTGCACACCTGCTTTCTTTCTCAAATTGAACCTCAGTCCATTCAAGATGCATAGCAAGATCCACACTGGATCATTGCCATGCAAGAGGAGTTGCATCAATTTGAGAGAAACAAAGTATGGGAACTAGTGCCAAAGCCTAAGGATCATTCCATTGTTGGAACAAAATGAGTATTCAGAAACAAACTGGATGATCAAGGAGTAATAATAAGGAACAAGGCAAGGCTAGTTGCCCAAGGATATTCTCAAAAAGAAGGAATCGACTACGACCAGACCTTTGCACCTGTTGCAAGATTAGAAGCCATCAGGATATTTTTAGCTTATGCAGCTCACAAAGGCTTCAAGGTTTATCAGATGGATGTCAAGAGTGCCTTCTTAAATGGAGACATCAAAGAGGAAGTCTATGTCAGACAACCTCAAGGTTTTATCTCTCCAACTCATCCTGATTTTGTTTTTAGATTAAATAAAGCATTATATGGTCTCAAGCAAGCTCCTAGAGCATGGTATGAGACCCTAGCATGCTTTCTCTTGGAAAATGGTTTTATAAGGGGTAGAGTAGACCAAACTCTTTTCATTAGAACCCATAAGTCCCATACCCTACTAGTACAAATTTATGTAGACGATATCATTTTTGGTTCTACTGACTCAAAACTATGCAGAAGGTTTCTAACCTAATGCATTCTAAATTTGAGATGAGTAGCATGGGTGAGCTATCCTTCTTCCTAGGATTGCAAGTCAAACAACATGCTGAGGGCATCTTTATTTCTCAAACCAAATATGCTAATGAGCTGGTTAAGAAATTTGGCATGTCTGAGGCATCTTGTATGAAAACACCCATGCCTACCAATGCTGTATTGGATGCTGATGAACATGGGAAACCTGTTGATCAGACAACATATAGAGCAATGATTGGCTCTTTACTGTATCTTACAGCTAGTAGACCAGATATAATGTTTGCTACATGTATATGTGCTAGATTCCAAGTTAGCCCTAGAGAGTCACACCTCACATTAGTAAAGAGGATTCTTAGGTATGTTAAAAGTTGTCCAAATCTAGGTCTCTGGTATCCAAAAGATTCAGCATTTGAGTTAACTGGATTCTCTGATGCTGATTATGCTGGATGCAGAATTGACAGGAAAAGCACCAGTGGAACTTGTCAGTTCCTTGGTGATAGACTTGTCTCTTGGTTTTGCAAGAAACAAACATCTGTGTCAACTTCAACTGCTGAAGCTGAATATATGGCTGCAGGCAGTTGTTGTTCACAAATTCTGTGGATTCAAAATCAACTCCTAGACTATGGTTACAACTTAGAGAAGTCAAAAATCTTTTGTGACAATACAAGTGCTATCTCCATAGCTCAAAATCCAGTCCTCCATAGTAGGACAAAACACATAGAGATTAGGCATCACTTCTTAACGGACAATGTTGAAAAGAATAAAATTGAACTGCAATATATCCCAACTGATTTACAAAGGGGAGATATTTTCACCAAGCCTTTGGATGAAAAGAAACATACTTTCTTCCTAAATCAGTTAGGAATGTTAGATGGAGGAAGTCTTAAATAATATCCAAGATTTTGAAAGCTATAAATGACCAAGACTAGGCAAAATTCTGATTTTCCTTAGTGTCTAAAATTTCTCTGATCTCTGAACTGCGCTCGACGATTTTCCCAAAGATCGTCGAACGGAGTTCGACGATTTCCTGAATCGTCGAACTGAGTTCAGCGCTCCTTTGATAGTATGGACTATCTCTTCTGGTCAACGATCGTCGAACGGCGCTCGACGATTCTGTTCACTGAATGATCGTCGAACGGAGCTCGACGCCTTTCCAAAGCGTCGAACGGAGATCGACGATTTTGGAGTCTCTTCAGATTCCTTTAGAAGCCTCGATCGTCGAACTGAGTTCAACGATCTTTCCATTTCTGCGTCGAACCCTAATATAAAACTCATTTTTCGCCGTCGTTCTCTCTTGCGCTTTCAATTTCTCTGCAAAATTTTCTTCCCTCCAAACAGTTCTACACTTGGTCGTTTTGTCTGTTGATTTTTGCAGGTACAATGGCCGTTTCAGTTGCTGTGCTAGCCGCCATGAAATTTGATGCAGGATTTGACATTGATCTAGACTCCTTCAACACCACCGATCAAGTCTTCCAGGACATTCTCAGTTTATTCAAAGATCAGTACTTATCTGCCCTCATGACCACAAGAATCAAACTTGCCTCAGATGAAATCAAAGAATGGGTATATACTGCACACAACCTTGACAACAACACCATTGTTGGATCCATTGGTGGCACCCAGGTACCTCTGACCCCAACCGTCCTCACAGAGGTTTTTGGATTAAGAAATGGTGAAGACTCTGCTGAACTTTCTGGAGAAGAATTCTCTGATATACTTGCCAGGATGGGTCATCCTGAGGGGAACCCTAGCAAGTTGTTTAAGAGGAACCTGTCAGTTGAATACAGGTTTCTGGCAGATGTTGTAGGCAAGGTTCTGTTGGCCAAACATTCTGCACATGACACCATCTCCAGATATCAGCTCTGCCTCATGGGAGCTCTGGTAGATAGGAAAAGCTTGAACTGGGGAGAAGTCTTTTTTGATCTGTTGAAGAAAAAGATAAACAAAAACTTTGTGAATTATGGAAGAATTCTGGGAGTCTTCCTTCAGGCCAAGTGCCCTGCTCTGCTAGTCTACTCTGGAGTGCACATCAATGCCTCCAAGAGACTCACCTGTGCCCTATTTGGGAAATGGGACAGGCAAATCATCAAGCCCAGCAGGCCCTCTCCATCTGCCCCTTCAGGCACCAGGACTCTAAGAGTCACTCCCCCCCAGGTCACTGCCCCTGCAGAAGACCTGCCTGCTGCTAGTGCTGCTTCTCCTCCTCCTCCAAGTCCAACCCTACCCATTCCATCTACCACTCCAGCCTCATCCACAATTACAATTTCCAGCCCATCTCCAACTTCTATTCCATCTCCAGCAACCATCTCATCTCCACCAGCAGACCACTTCCATCCCCTATTCTCTTATCCCCCACCAGATGTCACCTCATCCCCATCCCTTCCATCCTTCACACTTCTGGATGAATCCTACATGGATGATTCCCCCTCCTCTCCTCCAGAGTTACCATCCTCTTCCACCTCTTTCCAAGACCTTCTCCACCACATTATTGATCAACCCACCTTCACTCCATCCATATCCATCCCATTATCCTCCATCTCCACCATCCCCTCTCCTGAGCCCTTCATTCCACCCTTCAGCCCCCCCCCTCCAGCCTCTTCAGCCACCCCTGTACCCTCTACCTCTGCTCCTCTTCTTGAGCAAGTAGATCTTTCAGCCCTTGCTGACAAGCTGTATGAGCTCATTGCCCCCAGGCTCTCCCTTCTCTTGGAGACCTATTTGGCTCCTCTGCACTTGTCAGTGGCAGCTCTCTCTGCCAGGCTTTCTTCTCTCCTTCCTCCAGCAGCCCCACCAGCAGGTTGCCTTGATCTAGAGGTATCTGCATCCAGGCAGGGGGAGATGCCCTATGAAGACAGTCTTCATGCTGCTGCTGCTGCTGCTCCTCCTGTGTCTGCTTCCTCTTCTGCTCCAGTTGCCTCTGCTACTCCAGCCCAAGCAATAGACCTAAGGTCTTTGCTATCTACATTTGATACTGCATATTACAGCTGCCTTCCAGAAGCCTATGCTGTCCAGCCCTCTGAAGATCTGTCCAAGGCTCTGGTGCCCTTCTCATGCTGTGACCCCAGTATCATTTCTGCTTTTATTCATTCAGTGACTGCTGCTTCTGATGATGTTGCTGCTGCTGCTGCTGAAGACAAGGTTGTATCTGCCTCTGAAATTGTTCTTGCTGCTGCTGAAAATCAAATGGATTCTGATGAGCCCATTCCCCAGGATTCTCTGATGTCAGAGGCTGTTGAGTTTGAGCCTGCTGAAGTTGTTGTTTCTGAAGCTGCTGCTGCCCTCATTCCTGAAGAAATTTCTGATGTTTCTACTAGTGCTTCTGTATTTGTTGTTACATCTGCTGCTTCTGTTGCTCCTTCTGCTTCTGTTTCTGCCCCATCAGCTGCTGTTCAACTGAAAGAAAATTTGATGAAAAGGATTGATGCCTTATATGATGCACAGAGTTCTGAATCTGAGGATTATAACACTGCTTCTGATGATTCATCTGCCACCATTGCAAAGAAAAGGAAGGCAAGAAGTAAGGCATTGAAAAGGGTCCCTCCTGCCAAAGTTAGAGATGACAATGATGTTCCTTACTATATTCTGCACAACTGCCCAATCACTGAGCATTGGATGCAGTTCTCTAAGAACCAGCTAAAGGCTATGAAGAAGAAGAGGAAGTATGAGAAAGGTTCCACTCAGTTCAAGCACCCTCATCCTCCTCCACCACCTCCACCTGATGCAGGTGCAGGTTGCCGCTCAGCAAGTTCAGGCCCTGCTAGAAGCCAGGCTCCCTACCAACCTCATGCTAGAACATATCAAAGGGAAAGCCAGTCTAGGGGCTCTTACTCTAGAAGGGGAGGATATAGGGGAAACCAAAGAGAGACTCAGGTTTACTCCAAAGGGCATTCCAGGCAGCATCCTTACTCCAGGGTAGGACATGTTCCTTCTGACACATCTTCTGGTCCTTTCCCCTATAAGCTCAAAGATACTGTGACTGCCTGGACTCCTCAAGATACTACTTCCAACAGGTATGAGCCACCTGTTCCATTTGAGGACCCTGAGAAGAATCCTGTTGCTTGGACTGCTAGAATGAAAGAGTTGGCTGCTTTAGACCAGATAAAGAAAGCCAAAGAGAAAGGCCTGGACACCTCCAATATATCTACAATGTCAGAACAAAGACAGAAAGAACTAGAAAGATATGCCTCCAGTAAGTTCTTTGATGCAGACAGGTACATGGAGTTGCATCCAGCTGCAGTGGTTCCCAGGACATCAAAGCAAATTTATTTGGGTGCAGCTGATGATACCAGATCCAAACAACAAGCTTTAGATCCTAATAGAGAAATCAAGATGGTAAAAGGCAAAGAAAAGGAATAACTCTGTAAGGTGATAACTCTTGGTTTTTCTGTCTGCCTTCTGGATATCATGTTTATATATATCTGTGTGATGGTTCTGTAATGTCTGGCTACTGTTGTTTTTTTTGTTTTTCTGACTGTATGATGTTGTTTGTTTTTCCTATGTCTGTAAATAGTTTTCCTAACCCAAATAGGGGGAGATTGTTGGAACACCCTATTACTAATTTGGGTCAGGATCACTATGTCTCTAGGAATCTGTGTTTGACCTTCTGTATAGCTTAATAGGTCAATTAGAATTGAGTCTAAGGGTTAGAAGGCTAGGATTGGAAGCTGCCCTGAAGACCCAAGTTTTTCTGGAGACTAAGTCCAAATCGTCGAGCTCAGCACGACGTTTCGTCGAACTCCGGTCGACGATCGTCTAGCTCAACTTTGACAGATCGTCGAGCTCCATTCGACGATCGCTGAGCTCAAACCTCATAATATCGTCGAGCTCTGGTCGACGATCGCTGAGCTCAACTTCTCAATATCGTCGAGCTCTGGTCGACGATCGCTGAGCTCAGGTCGACGATTTTGACTCTGCACTGGATCCTTATCTCTGAGCTCAGTTCGACGATCTTTGAGCTCAGATCGACGATTTCTTTGCTGCTTGCATCTTCCAGTTCGCTGAGCTCAGCTCGACGATAGCAGAGCTCAGTTCGACGTTTTCAGTTATCTTTCAGAATTCAAATTCAAATCAGATAGAAGTTATTCTGCATTTAATTCAGAAGATCTGCCAGCCGTTTTCATTTACTTCTGGAGCAAGTTTCAAGGGATTTTTCAAGGAACACATCAGTGGACCTTCCTTTAGAAGAAATTATGCAATTAAGGCTGTAATCAATGCAGACCAACGACTATCTTTGACAGAGTAATATTCTATTCAGACTCAGAGAATAAAAGATAGAATGTTTTTGAATAAAGACAGAGAATAGACAAGAACAGAAGGAGATTGACAAGAATAGAACACCTCTCGATATACAGAGACTCTGAAAAATATTCTGTCAACAAGAATTCAGAAGAACACTCATCAAGAAGAGATCAAGCTTTCAAACATTCTTCAGATCTCTTCAGCTTTCAAAGTGTTCAAGGCCAACATCATTTCAAGACTCCAGACACTCAACATTTCAGCTTACTGAAATCATCTTCTGCTGGAGATCTATCTTTGAAGGCCTATCACCCTCAGCAAAGCTCATCTTCCTGAAGATCAAGGACTCAGGGGGAGCTTTGAAATCAATCCACTTAGTCTTCTCAGTTGATTGAGAAAAGAGAAGACTGCCATAACTCTCTCAACCCCCTCTCTGTAAAGGGTTTTTCAAACTCCCTTCAAAAGCTTGAATTTGGTTTTTGAGCACCTTGTCAAAAGCTCATTGGTGGCAAGACACCTGATCAAAAAATCTGATTTGGTTTTTGAGCACCTTATCAAAAGCTCATTGGTGCCCAGGACACCTGATCAACTCATCCTGCAGTGGATTCCTACCTAGGGTGGTAGAAGAGTGGATGTACCCAAGTTTGGGGAACCACTATATTTCCTTGTGTCATCTGGTTCTGCATGTTTTCTTTTTTGTTTCTGGCCTAGATTTTCTTGTGCTTAGTTTCTGCATAGCTTAGTTTTGTGATTAGTTTTACTTCTGCTTCCCTGCTTACACCCATTACAACAAGTGTTGTAAAGCTTTGCAAAAGTTTTTCTTTGTGTTTTAAAAAGCACCATATACTCTATTCACCCCCCCCCTTTAGAGTATATCAGATCTAGTTTCCCCTTTCAGACAATCTCGCGCAATATGCCCCATCCGGCCACAATTGAAGCAGATACGAGTGTCTGGCTTGGAGGTCGCCCTTGATGTTGCTCCCGTTGCAACTGATGAAGGAGCTTGTCCACTAGGCTTGGACTTCTTACCCCATCTCTTCTTATAAAATGGTTTTCCCGATCGGGGCGCCTTCCACTCCGGTTGCGTCACAGCCAAAGTTCTCTTCCCTTGTACCCTCTTCATATCCTTTTCCAACGCGGTCGCGGTGTCAACCAACGCTTGGAAACCTTGGTTCACAGAACTTGACACAATGAACCTCAGCTCGTCCCTCAGTCCTTCATAGAACCGATTAGTCTTCCTCTGTTCATCAGCAAAAATAGAACCCACATACCGCCCTAAGCGAGTAAATTCATGCAAGTATGCGTCAACACTGCCATCACCTTGAGTCAACCGTTGGAATTCATTTTCCATGGCTATCCGTTGAGCCACAGGAAGGTGATTCGCTAGGAAGAGCCGGGAGAATTCTTCCATCGATACTTGGGTTAACGGACGACCCGCCAAGTGATGCAACTCCATCTCATCCCACCATAAACGAGCTTCTCCTTCAAGCAAAAAGGTAACTAAAGTCACTTTCTGATGCTCTGCCGTTCCTATCGCCGTCATCACTCGCTTGACGCGCGATAGCCAATCCTCAGCCTGCGTCGGGGTTCCCGCTCCCGAGAACGTAGGCGGATGGAAACTCATAAACCGCGTTAGCTGCTTCTCAGCCGCTCGAGGGGCCATAACCACGACAGGTTCAGGCCTCGCCGCCACCTGTTCTGGCCTCACAGCCGCTTGCTCCTGCCTAAGGGGCTGGCCTTCGATCATGGTGAATAAGGCCTCCGCAACTAAACACACATGTTCTGCAGACGGTGGAGGTGTAGGCACCGCGGCTGGTGCCATACTTTCATCACAACGCTGGGACTCAGACGGCCCAGCTCCACTTCGTGTCACCTAAAGGTGGACAAGACACACACATTAGCGGTCGTACCCAAGCAAGCAACACAAAAGAAGAACACGCAGGTTTCTCAAACACACAAATATGCATTCCTATCATGGACATTCAGGATTCATTCGTAGACCTTGGTGTGCACAAACACGTGCTCGCCACCCCACAAAAAAGAAGTCGACCACGACTTCGAGAGGGAACGACCAAGACGACCGATACCAAAAATGTAACAACCCCATCCGTTCATATGATATATTCTAGAAGGTCCGGCCGGGGCCACACAGGATATATCACAAAACAGTCGGTGAAGATACAGGATGATACCAGAGTCGCGCATCGCACCTAACACAAAGCATTCTAGCGGAAGCCTAGACTACAACTTAAACTCCTCATGAATGTCCAAACATAAAACTCCACATTTTATATCATAGAGGAATGTCTTACAACAAATCAAAAGAGTTGGCCTTATGGCCTTACATGGCTTTCACACAGTGGTCTAAACAAATTGGCGCGCAGGCCGGCCACAAGAAAAGAAAACACACAAAAGTACACATTTAGCCTTCGAGGGCTAGCAGCAATCGCAGCAACACCAGCAGGAACATCAACCTCTATGCGTCCCGCTCGGCTCTCCAGCACCTGTACAAGGACAATCCACCCAACGGTGGCAAACAAAGGCAACGGTCAGCATTCAGCTGACCAATTTATAACGACCCTACCCCTTCTCTCGGGGCAGCGGTATTCTTCCCTGCAGGCATATTAGATCACAAGTATGACAAGCTATATCATCAAAATGTGCTTTCATGCACACAAGCCATCACAACCGTTCGCCACCCGGCCCAACGGTCCGTGCACTCAGGGCACATTCTTGGTGTTCTGGCAACCTCTTGCCCACCACCGTATCAGGGTTACAACCCAATGGTAACTCTCTTGAGCATTTCCTCCATGGCGTGCAGCCGGAGTTAGTCTTCCTACACCGGGATGGCCCGTAGCCCCCCATTGTGTCATGGCGTGCAGGCCGAAGACTCTTGCTATGCGCTCCAACAGACCGCACGTTTTGGTCTCACGTCGGACGGACATAGCGCAGGTCGGATCCTCCACCCCCCGTTGCTCAAATCGCCTTGCCTTCTCCGAGTACAGCGTACTCATGGCTATATCAAAGGCGCGGGTCGGTCTCACCAATACTGTTCTTGGCATTCAAGCCTGGGTATTTCTCTATACCCATTTCTCTCACAGCAACAAGCGGGTCTTTCCTGGGCACACCAGTACTTCCTGTGACTCTCTCCACAGGTGGACACCGCACAAGCACAAATATCAGGGGTCTTTTCTAGCTCTCATGCCAGTACTTCCTGTTACTCGCTTCACAGGTGGACACCCTACGACATCAAGCATCACAAAAAGGGCCTTTCCTGATCCCACCAGTACTTCCTGTGCCTCAATCACAGGTTGGACCCAAAACCATCACACGGCTATTTTCCTGCGCTACCACCCCAGTACTTCCTGCTACTCCTTTTCGCAGGCATAACCCGTAGACTCCTTACACTACACGTTTATCACGGAGTCTTCTCCGGTTCGTATGCAACATCACCAATCCAGACTAACCTGTCCAGATGGGCTTCACACAGCATGCCTATTCCGTACTCCATTTCCGGATCTATATGCTAACAAAGGGGATTTCAAGCATCCACCCAAAGATTTCCAAAACCAGCCACCTCTTGGTGGGGGAAATCACAAAATATGCCAAAAGGAAGCCTTCACATGGCTAGGAAGAAAAGTCATTACCCTTGACGACCGCTTCGGTGCCATGACCTCCAAGCTAGCTTGCAAGACTCGCAAGAGCGTTTCCTCCGCAACGCCGGCTTCGGAACTCTTGTCGGTAAACCGCAGCACCACCACCAGCAGCCCCCTTTCCTTCTTCCTCCTCCTTTCTCTCTCCCTTTCTCTCTCTTGAAGAAAGATGAAGGCCAAATCAAAATGAGAAGTACTTCTCAGTTTTCGGCCTTTAAGAAAAAGAGGAAGAAGCTTCAGCCCTTGGATCCCAGCTGAAGGAATGGACGGCCACGATTCTGCCAAAATCACTGATTTTGACCCGACACGGCCTCTGACACGGCCGTGTGCCAGGCCGTGTGCCTCAAGCGATGGTCAACCGACTTATCCAAACCAGTGACACGCCCATGGGACACGCCCGTGTCATGGGCCGTGTCACCAACACGCCTTCAGACACACCCGTGTCTGTGGCCGTGCACCTGGGTGAAAAAAAAATCCCAAATCATCCCGAGACTTCACACGGCCTGTGACACGCCCGTGTCCCAGTCCGTGTGCCCAGACACGGCACAAAGACACGCCCTGTCGAAACCTTCGGCGGGCTGAGTTCGTCCCCTGATTTGACACGCCCTGTGACACGCCCGTGTCACAGGTCGTGTTCAACAATCAACACTCACTTCTCGACACTCGACGATCGTCGAGACAAAATCGTCGAGCATACGACACGGCCTTGGACACGCCCGTGTCCTGGGCCGTGTGCCCCCTCTCGACGCATCGTCGAGAGAAAAATCATCGAGACAAAGGCCGATCGTCGACACAACCTCGACACGCCCTGCGACACGCCCGTGTAGCAGGCCGTGTCAACTGACACGCCCTGGGACATGCCCATGTCCCAGGCCGTGTCACCCAAAAATACATGTTTCCGAACTTTGGGCTGTTACAGGGTGCTCTTCGACTAGGCTCACTCCTCTTGAGCTACCAGGAATGTCTGCAACTTCTTTGACCTTTGAGGTTGCTGGATAAGGGCGATCGTCCTTGGGAAGTAAGTCACGCATCTTACCCTGTCGCAACATCTTTTGCACTAGTTGGCGGAGTGCCGACAGTTCTCAGTTAGGTGGCATGGCTCTTTGTGGAATTCCCAATGTAGTTCCGAGTCTTTAGATCTTTGATCAACTGGTCGATAAGACCTTTTGTAGTTAGCCCTGTCTTTCATGACTTGGCTTACTTCTAGCATGGCTTCATCTAGTTCAGACTGATTCAATTCATTGTCTTACTGTTGATGGACCGCAGCTGTTTGCGAAGATGGAGCTAGTAGCAGTAGCAATTGATCTTGAGGACGATCTTGATTCGGGAAGGAGTATCGGTGGCGTTGAAATCTTCTTCCCTTCCGTGAGTAGGGTGAAAAGTCTTTCCGAGGAGACCTCAGAGGTTGCTTGTGAGAAGGATCGTTCTCTGATATGAGCCTGGAGATGAAGCCTGGGTTGCTCTTTTCACCTCGGATGTAGGAGTGGGCTAAGACAATCAACTCTTGGTACATTTTTTGCGCTCGAACATTGGCTTCAAACTTGAGCTGCCCTTCATGAAGACCGTGGATAAGAGCCACTCGGTACTTTTCTTGGCTAACAATCTCGATGTCCAAGATTTCTCTCTGGAATCGATCAACGAACTGAGACCAAGTCTCGTTCTCACGCAGCTTGATCTCAAAGAGGGCTTCTGGACCACCATTTCTCTTATTGGAAGTAGAAACTCTGAGCAAGAATGCCCTTCGCAGATCAACAAAGGAAGTGATGGAGTGAGGGCGAAGACTATATAACCAATCCCTCACTTGTCCATCAAAGGTTGTTACAAGGAGCAACACTTGGTTGCATCTGAAAGGGTATTGAGAGCTATGACTGATTAGAATGCTTGATGGTGCTTTGTTGGATATGTATCTCCTATGTAGATTGGTAACAGGGGATCTCTGAAATTAGCTGGGGTAGGTTCATGACAAACATTCTATATAAATGGCGAAGGCTCTTCCTACTCTCCTACAGTAAAAGGATAAATGGGAACATAAGCTACAGCTGCAAAAGAAGTAGGAGTATAAAAGGGAAAAGCTGCTGTAGGAGGAGCAAAGGTAGGAGCTGAAGGGTAAGGATGAATTCCCTGAAAGTTGATAAATCCTGCAGGACTTCCCCGGGCTCCTTCCCGGAAGAAGTTTTGAAGAGCTGCAAACTCTTCATCTTGAGGTCGCAAAGGGGCTGCAGGCCCTTGCGGAAAGGTTTCTGTATAAGGAGGATAGACTGGCGGGCAAGCTGGAGGATAAGCTTGTTGACACTCCAATGTTGGCGCTGGATTGATCGGAGGAGTTGGAATAACTGGAGCTGCTGCAGGAGGAGTGTGTAATCGCTGTCTGATCGTAACAAGCATTTGGTTGATTGCTTGGAACTGCTGTGCATTTTCACGGCACGATTGCTCGAAGGCCTCCTAGAGAGGATCATCTCTAGGACTTGATTGAGCAAGGTTCTCGGCTGAACGAAGATCTAACATGGCTAACTGTCGTTGTTCACCGTCTATTCAGATCTGAAGGTCACGTGTTAACTATTGATACGCGAAAATGGCACCACCTAGTTAACCGGTTGTTCAGTCTCACAAGCTAGGTGAAGAGGAGGATTGCGGGGTTGATGAGAAGGAGGAAGCTTCAGAGTGCTCGAGAGTGGAGCAAATGCTTGTTCAAGGGTTGCGGGGATGGAGGAGAGGTTTGCTAAGAGCAGCGAAGATGGCTGACGATCAGCGAAGAAGGATGATGATCAGCGAAGGTGGTTGATCAGGAGCTGTCGAGCAGACGTTTACTTTGACCGTTGTGCTTGCAGGTTGGCTCCGAGAGAGTTGAGCTGAGCTTAGGAGAGGGGGCCGCTAGCAGCGACAACAACAGACTTCGCCCGCTGCAGCTTAAATGCCACTCTTGCGACGGGTTTTCCTTTGATTAATATTGAGTAATTACAGCTTACAATACACCTTTACAAGAATGCAAATAAAGGGTACACTTGGGGAAGTTGGCGGCTAAGGAAGAAGTGTCAGAAGAGGCCGCGTGCACTGGAGAGCAAGGTCGGCCGGCCACACAACTAAGGGTAGAAAGAAGGCCGCGTGGACAAGGAAATGAAGCTGGTAGGGCCGCGCGCGGTTAGAAGAAGAGGGATGCGGACTGGGAGAACCAGTCCGCAGGAGGCTGATGGCTTGAGCTTGTTGTGGGTTGTCTTCGAGCATGAGCACCTTGGTGATCCTTGCGATGATTCCGATGTTTTCCCCCCCTAATGAGAGGTATGGGGGTTTATTTATAGGCCCGAGGAGGTAACGAATTGCGTTGACATCACCCTCGGTGAGACGGTAACTTATGCGAGAAGAGGATGGAATCCGTCGAGTCCGCGAATTCCGCATGAGGCCGCGCGGACTGTAACTGGCTTCTCAAAGAGGTTGATGCCTGACATACTGAGAAGAGTCCGCGCCTGCTGATTGAGCCTGTACCAAGACTACGGGCTGAGGAGTTATCCACCCGCTGTTGGGAAGCAGGAGATGGATGATGAGTGGCGAACTACGAGGAGAATCCACGGAGTCCTCCAGTACTAAACTGAGCGAGCACGTGATAAGGGTTCTAGTTGAGGGATATCCACCGAGTCCGCAGAGTCCGCACGAGGCCGTCTGATCTGGGACTGCCTTGAGGAGGTGATTCTGCTGCCTAGCGCACTGGGAGGCATCCACCACCAATGTTTGTGCCTGTGACAAGACAGCGCGGGCTGCGAGATTCCCATCCACTGCTGGGGAGAAGCGGGTGCTGGAGGCGAGGAATGGTGGGTTGTATAGCGAATCCGCTGAGCCCGCGGAGTCCGTGCCTGCTGACAAGCTGAGCCTGCCTATGTTGTTGAATGAAGATGCCTGCTGCTGTTGAGAAGCTGGTGCTGGTGTTCACCAATGTAGGCAGAATGGAACGTTTAACTGCACTTCGAGTTTGCCTAGCACACGTTGAATGGAACATGTCCGCTGATCTTTGCGGGTAGCTGGAGAGTTAGAGCGTTCGCACTCCTCAGGCGGAATGAAGAAGCAGGTTGCACATGCTGCTGGAGTCCGCCACTTTGTTGAATGGAACTTGCCGCATCTGCTGGGTGAAGGAATTCACGACCTGCCGGACTGATGAGGCAGGCCACGCATGTTGGCAAGGTGGAACCTGGTGTACCTAGATGGTGGCCTGGGGTCAGGTCGCTAATCTGGATATGCAGCGAGCTGGAGGGTTATCGACGTTGGTGAAGGTGTGCATCTTAGAGGCAGGCTGCTTGACATTGTGGCGGTCTGGGCGGATAGACATCCGAGTCCGGCCAAGGGGCTGAAAGTGCAGGTTAGATCTGAAATACTCTAGAGGGGTGGTGGGGGGTGAATAGAGTATTGTGCTCACTACAAACGTTTTACAACTTTTGTTGTATTCCTAAGTGAACAAGTCAGCAAATAAAATAAATAAGCACAACAAACTATCTAAGCACAGAGCACAGCCAAAACAGAAGAAAAGGGATACCAGACGACACAAGAAATTTTATAGTGGTTCCCCAACCAGGGTACATCCACTCTTCTACTACCATGGTAGGAATCCACTCAGTTTTTGATCAAGTGCCTGACACCAATGAGCTTTTGTCCAGGTGCTCAAAAACCAAAACCTCAAGTCTTTTGGAAGGAGACTTGCAACCAGAATAATTTTGAAGGGAATTAAAACCCTGTACAAGAGTTGGAAACGAGGTGATGGTGTCTTCTCTTTCTCAAAAGCAACTAAGAAGACTGTGGATTGATTTCAGCAGATATTGCTCCCCCTGAGATCTTGAATGTATCAGGAAAACAGGAGCACTGCTTCAGGGTGATAGGTCTTCAAAGACCTAGAGTGCCTGGACCAGTGATTGTTCAGGAACTTCTTTGACAGATATAATTTTGTTGTCCTTTTGAAGTTGTCCTGTGAATAAACAGAAGAAGACTCTTGATAGTGATAGGTTGTTCTTCTTCTTCTTGATGAAGTTGTTCTCTGGCCTGAGCTGATTGCAGTAGAACTTTTGATTTGAGTATGATTGTTCTTCTGTGCAATCTGAGTGTGTCTGTCTGATTGTCTGTATTGCTTGCAGTATGTCTGTATGACTGTGTAGTAGTACTTGGTCCTTTTTTTTTCTTTTCTATATCTTTTTGACTTGTTGAGCAGTAATTGCAGTCGGCCTGGGAAGGAAGCGACAATCCATGATTTCCCCAACTATCCCATGGAAAAACGGCATGTAATAGTCCATGATTAATGCGTGTTCTAACGATAACATTCCGAGAAGATTTGGCATTAATTGTTTTGGAATCATCGCCAAGAAACGGCACGGGAAAATTGAAGAATACCTAGTCTGGAATCGTCGAACGAAGAACACAATTCGTCGAGCTGAGTTTGAGTTTGTCGAGCTGAGCTTGAGTTCGTCGAGCTGAGCTTGAGTTCGTTGAGCTGAGCTTGAGTTCGTCGAGCTGAGCTTGAGTGAGTTAGTCGACCAGACAATCTTCATTAGTCGAACAGGGAATCATCATTCGTTGAGCTGAGATCCAAATTCGTCGAGCTGAGAACAGTTTTGAACTTCGTCAAAATATTCTGTGTAACTGATATTCTGTGTCGACACAAGCTGGTGTCGACTGATTGATCTTGGTGTCGACTCAAATCTTCTGGTGTCGACATAAATTGGTGTTGACTGAAATCCTGGTGTTGAAACAAATCTTTTGGTGTCGACATAAATTGTTTGGTGTCGACACATGCCAGAAGTGTCGACACAAATCCTCTGAATTCAGAATTCGTCGAGTAGAGTACTGCATTCGTCGACCTGAGAAGCTGACTTCATCGTCCTGAGAAGTGGAGAACTTGAGCTCCAAGTTCGTCAAGCTCAGAATCTAATTTATCGACAGAACCTTGAAGTTGGACTTAGAAAAATTCTGAAGATGTCCTGACTTTAGCTTGATGTAGACCCTCAACATTCGTCGAATAGAGAACAAGGATCGTCGAGCTCAGCACTAATAATGGTCTCACAATCATCGATCGCCAAACACCCTTCGTCGAGCTGAGTTCGACGAACGTCGAACTCATTTGACTTAGTTTTGAAAACTTCTAGTTCTGGAGTCTCTGATGGTCTTGATGATAGCTGGTCCATCTGAAATTGAACCTAAGGACTTGGCCAAGACTCTAGGGCACAAACTTTACCCTGGCTATACATGATTGGTCACATCCTAAGCTAGTGAACCTAGCCCAAATCAACTAGGGATCCAAGAATCTCCCCCTATTTGGGTGAGGTCACTAAGAGACTTAAAACAGAAACAAACAGAAACACAAAGCAAGAAAAGAAATATATCTGGAAGAGAATTACCAACACATGCAGCAGATATATATATACACAGCTTTGTTTAAATACATAGCATAGTTCTGAGAGAAAGAGCAGAAAGAAATTAAAGCAAAATAAATATTACTTCTCTGACTTTTTCTGCTTAGACCTGTCTGCAGCTGTCTGCTCTCCTGGCTTTTTGAAGATGATTTCTCTCTTTGGATCTGAAGCCTGAGCCTTTGTCATAGTCATATCAGCTACCGCAATAATATTCAATGATATAGCTCTGGGGACAACTGCTTCTGGATGGAGCTTCATATAGTCATCAATATTAAACAGTTTATTACCTTTGTCAAACCTTTTCAACTCTTCTTTTTTATACTTTGACATAGTTGTGAATCCTGAGGTGTCTTTTCCTTCAGCCATTGCTTTATTGATCAAGGATAGTCCAATTAATTCCTAGTATCTAGTCATTCTTGCTGTATTAGCAGTTTCAGGATCTTCAAATGGAATTGGAGGAGAGTATGGCCTTTTTGGACTGTCAGATTTTTGTACCTTAGATATTTGTTGATTTTGCTGCTGATGATGTTGTTGCTGTTGATTTCCTGAGGATGGTTCCCTATGCTGGCTGCTTCCAGATGATCTCCCTGACTGTCTCTGTTATGTTTGCATGGGGGCAGATCTCTGGGAGCTTGAGCTACTAGCACCAGCTGTTGGAGGAGGAGGAGGAGGATCGTTCCTATATCTGTGCACTGGAGCAGGAGAATATCTCCTACTTCTCTTCCTATCCTTCTACTGGTTCTTGGATAGCCACATCCATGCAGGCATTCCCTTGTATGGAGTGACATTGTGCATAATGTAGTAAGGGGTGTCAGCATTTGTATTAGGCTTACGAGCTGGGGGAGGAGGAGCCTTCCTTTTCTTTGACAACATCTCTTTTTTCTTACTGGCAGCATCTTCATCTGAGTCATCATCATCATCTTCTTCTTCAGAATCAGAACCCTGAGGGTTGTCATAAAGAGCATCCAAAGCTTTCAAAGCTTTATCATCAATAATAGCCTTTGCTGGAGGAGGGGCAGAAGGTTCAGGAACTGGAGTTTCAGCAACAAGAGAGGAGGAGACTGCACATGAATCAGAAATAATAGGGACAGAGCTATCAGCTGCTGCCTTATTCTCCTCTTCTATATCAGCCTGGATAAGCTCATCCAAATCAGGCAAAGGAGAGTCATCCATAACAAAAACTGTAGCTGAGATATCTTTTGCAGTGACTTCTGGACTAGCTGCAGAGATGGAATCTGGGATAGCAAAACTGTCACAGAGTTGCTTAGCAACTGCTGCACTTATTGGGAAGGTATAGGGGACAATAGCCAAATGTGGCTTAGTAAACTCTGCTGGGAGAAACTGCATATGTACAATATGAAAAACTTGTAGTAATTCTGGTAGATTAACTGTGGGATTCAGAGAGAGATCACCAACAGTTTTTATTTGCTCAACTGACTCATCTAAGTCATTGTCAGTATCCATAAAATGAATAAATTCAATTAAATCAGAATCAAATCTGTATCTGTATCTGAAACTACTGCTGCTATAGAGGGAGCTGCGGCTGTATCTGTTGTTGCATCTGCATCTGCTACTGCTTCTTCATAGAGCATCTCCACCTGCCTAGGTTCAGGACAACCTGGAGCCAGGCCCCTAAATGAAGAGGGGGCAGCAGATAGGGTAGAAATCTGGGTAGATAAATAATTGATGGAGGTCACAAGAGGTTTAATGGCCTCTTGGATGAGAGATTTGATGAGGGGAGTGAGCAAAGAGATGATGGTAGATGGATCAAATGGGGAAGGGGAAGAGGATGGAATGACATAGTGTGATGAGTGGATGGAGATGAAGATGGAATGGAGCCATCTGGCATGACAGAGTCTGTGAGTTGAGTTTTAGATGGAATGGATGACAAGTGAGGGGGAAGAGGAGATTGAGGAGTTGTAGGGATATGAGTGTCATGAGGTGAAGCTGGAGGTGTTGGAATATTGGTGATGTCCAGAGGTGGAGATGGAGGAGGAGTAGGCATAGAGGTATGCTGTGGTGATGAAGAAACATGAGTGGGTGAAGTTGGAGGAATTTGAAGAGTGGGGATGATGGAAGATGGGTTGCTGGAAGAGGTTGTGGAGATGGGAGTACCTCCTCAGCAGGGAGGGGAGTGGCCTCCACAGCCCTGGTCCTCTCAGAAGCTGGGATGGAAGAGGAGGAAGCCTTGGAGGGCTTGGAGATAGTCCTCTCTCATCTGCCAAACAAGGCGCAGGTGAGGCGCTTGCTGGCATTGATGAAGATGGTCGGGGAGACCATGCATTCACCAGCCTTTTCCTGGAGGAAGATCCCCAGGATTCTTCCGAAACAAACTTCCTTCTTGCTATTCTTTTTCTTTATCAACTCAAAGAAGATTGTGCCCCAGTTGACATGTCTCTTGTTAACTACTGCGCACATGTCAAGGAATTGATGACGGGTGATGTAGTCATGTGCGGAGTACTTGGCCATCAGTACCTTGCCTACAATGTCTGCCAGAAACTGGTAGTCGGCGGACAGTTGCTTCTTTAACAGCTTGTTAGGGTTGCTTCCAGAAAACCCCATTAACTTCAGCATATCACCGAATTCTTCAGAATCCATTTTCATGTCATGTTCTCCATTTACTAATCCAAATATTTCAGAAAGAATTGCAGGAGATAACGGAACAGCAGTACTCCCGATATTTCCTGTCAGCACATCTTCCTCAGTAACAGACGATGTATATACCCATTCTCTGATTTCAGTTCCATGTAGTTTAATCTGTCTAGTCATGAAATCCTTGAGACGAAGTTCTTCTAGCAGTTCCAGGATATAAAGAAATATGGGGTCAGAGTGTTGGAAAGAATCAAAATCCATATCAAAATCAGTATCAAATTTCATTGCGGCCAAAGCTCCTGCTGGAATCGCCATTGATGACCTGAACGAAAGACACAGAGAAAACGACGATCAAGAGCAAGAGAACTGAAAGTGCGTGACGGAGGTCGAAGAAAACCTGGATATAAGATTTTCAGAATATGAATCGATAATCTCCGTTCCACGAAAAGAAACAGTTCTTCGAACTGAGGTCGACGAAATAAATTATAGACAAATAATTTGTCGATCTCATCCAGAAGAATCGAACATAGTTCGTCGAACTCCGTTCGACGAAATATCTTCTGAAGCAAAATTCGTCGATCTCCGGTCGACGAAAAGTGTTTCCACACAGAGAATTCATCGATCTCCGTTCGACGAGAATCACTCAAACTTTCCCTAATTCGTCGAACTCCGTTCGACGAACTCTAGAAAATTTGTCTAATGAAGACAGAAATTAATTTAACTCTTCTCCATTAATCATTCCCAGTTGATTTATAAAAAACAGATGAGTTTTCTCATCCAAGGGTTTGGTGAAAATTTCTGCTCTCTATAAATCAGTAGGAATATGGATTAAGTTAATTTTCTTTTTGTCTACATTATCTCTAATGAAATGATGTCTTATTTCAATATGTTTAGTCCTAGAATGGTGAACTGGATTCTGGGCTATAGCAATAGCACTAGTATTATCACAAAACAATGTTGAATTATTTTAGTTGACACTGTTGAGATTATATTAACCAGCAGGACACGTGTGTGTGGGACCGCATGTTTGGGCTTTCCCCATCGTGTTCCAGGTCTGGGTGTTGACCCCGGTGGGCCCCCCTTGTGTGGCGGAATATCCTCGCGGTCCTGTGGTTGGGGTTAATCCCACACCGCCTGCAGACTTCTCCCCTTTGTGTTCATGTACCCCGCCACCCTTCATCTCAATACCTGGGTTTTGAGATGAACTAATGGGTTGGCGGGTTCTAACTTGGTATTAGAGGAGGTTGTCCTGCTGCGGGGGTGTGTTGAGATTATATTAGCCAGCAGGACACGTGTGTGTGGGACCGCATGTTTGGGCTTTCCCCATCGCGTTCCAGGTCTGGGTGTTGACCCCGGTGGGCCCCCCTTGTGTGGCGAAATATCCCCGCGGTCCTGTGGTTGGGGTTAATCCCACACCGCCTGCAGACTTCTCCCCTTTGTGTTCATGTACCCCGCCACCCTTCATCTCAATACCTGGGTTTTGAGATGAACTAATGGGTTGGCGGGTTCTAACTGACACCACAGTCTAGGAGTTGATTTTGTATCCATAACATTTGTGAACAGCAGCTGCCAGCAGCCATGTATTCTGCTTCTGCAGTTGAGGTAGACACCGATGTTTGCTTTTTATAAAACCAGGAGAAAAGTCTCATACCCAGGAACTGGCAAGTTCCAGAGGTACTCTTCTTGTCCACTCTACATCCAGCATAGTCAGCATCTGAGTATCCAGTTAACTCAAACTCTGACTCTGCCGAATATCAAAGCCCTAGATTAGGACAACTCTTTATATATCTCAAAATTCTTTTAAAGAAAAAAAGGTGAGATTCTTTAGGGTTCACTTGGAACCTAGCACAAAGGCATATGACAAACATTATATCAGGTCTGCTAGCTGTTAGGTATAATAGGTATCCAACAATTGCCCTATATTTTTTCTGATCTACATGTACAACCTTGGGCTCACGAGAGGTGACCCAAGCAAGCAAGGAAGAAGGATTGGCGAGAGGGGAGGAGGCCCACCTATAGGAGGCGAGAGGTGTGGACAGCATACAGAGATAGGCGAGACCTCATTTTAGGCAGGACCTCCTAGGGAGGCGAGATGGCCCACTGGGCGACAGGCCGACGAGACGGACGCGGTGGTCGTCTCGCCTGACAGTTCTCTCCCCACTCGCCACATGTGTAAAGAGATGTCTTTACCTTTTTACCCCCAAGGGGGATTTTACCTTTATGCCCCAGGTAATTTTACATGTCTACACCGGGAGGTCTGCATATAACTCTCCGGAACAACGGAGTTTGGCTGTTTGCAGACCCAGTCCAGGGTGTTTTGGTCATTTCAGGTTAATTCAGAAGTGTTATTTGTAGAATAGATTCAGAGGCCTATAAATAGACCGGTAAAGGTGCCTGAGAGGAGGTTGTTGAAACCTTTCCACTATCTTCCTCACAAGCACCTAGTTCAGCACTGGCTAGGGAGGGGAAGACCTTCAGTTCTTCCGAGTAAGAGGTGGGACCTCCGAGCTGAGCCACCTCAGTCTGTTTCCAGGCTTTTGACTCTCGTCAGGAGGGTAGCTCAGGGAGATTACGTGTGGGCTGCATCCTGTTTCGAACTTTAGGAGGGACTGGAAAGCTGGTTCCAACATTTTGGTGCGGTGAGCGTGGAACGCAACCCTCAGGGAAGGACCTTGAGCAACCACATGGCAGGAGGTCAGGGAGAAGGAGAAGGAGAGGGGTCGGACAACCCGGGAGGATTGGTCGGAAGAGAAGAGTTCATGGCTTCAATCAAGGGGATCATGGATTTGCTACAAGGGATCCCGCGACAAGGAGATTATTCAACACCACTGCCTCAAGTGCCGGCTCTCGCAACGCAGGAAGAACTCGTCTCTGCGCGAGTAGGAGAGGATGCCCCGTGGAGAAGGCCGGGAAAGGAGGTGATGGTGGAGGGGAGCAGGAGAGACATGGCGGGAATGGTGCTGTTCCCAAGTCCGGCGAGTACCATCTCACCAGGAGAGGTCGTCGCGCGAGTAGGGGTGGCGAGACCGGCGGCGAGAGGATCCCCTTTCTGCGAGCTAATCATGTCAGCTCCCATCCCGGAGGGCTTCCGAGAACCCGAGATGAACTACTATGTGGGGAAGGATGATCCCCTCGATCACTTGTAGTGGTTCGAGGACGCAGTTTCAATCAGGCCCATGACGGATGCGTTTAAGTGCCGCCTTTTTGCAATCATTCTAAAGGACAAAGCTAGGGACTGGTTCCATCAGCTCCCGACAGGCTCGATATACTGCTTTGAGGACCTAAGTAGGAGCTTCCAGCTGCGGTTCTCCACATCTAAGAAGAGGAAGAGGAACCCGGAGTCAATCTTTTTGATTAAGCAGAAGGCGGATGAGTCGCTGGCTCAGTACGTGGATAGGTTCCAAGAAGAGATTTTGGATATACAGGAGGTGCCGGAGTTTGCCCTCCAGATGGCCTTTACTGTGGGATTACGGGAAGGCTTCTTCAAAATGAGCCTCACCCGAAAGGCGCCACTGTCCTTTGAAAGCTTGATGGAGAGGGCGGCGAAAGAAATAGCGATGGAGGCGGCGAACCATGCTTTTGCGAAGAAATTGGCAAGGCTTACTGAGATGGAATCGAGGGAGTCAGGTGGGAGGCAGCAGGAGGCAAGGAGAAGAGAGGAGCTGAGGGCTCCGGCATATCAAGAGCTGGGATGGAGGCAGCATGGAGGCCCTGCCCCAGGGCAAGGTAGAGGATTTACCCAAGGGGGGAGGAATCAACAGGGAGGACCAGGAAGGTTTCACCATCAAGGGTGGGGATATGGTCATAGACTTCCCTTGACCCCTCCGCAGTAGGCTATGTCCATTGGCTGAGGTAGAGGAAGAGGCCGGGAGAGAGCAAGAGGAGCAGGGGCTGGGAGAAGGAGGAACCCTCAGGAAGGAAGGCAAGGGGGGGAGGTGGCGTTGCCATATTGTGACTTCCACGAGGAGGAAGGACACGCAACGGCCACCTGCCCAGATTTGTTGGAAATGAGGAGAACTCGAGGGGCAGGAGAACAACAAAGACCGGTATGGATAAAAGAAGTGACAGCCACAGGGGAAGAGGAACGATGTGAGGATCGAACGGATGAGGGAGATCGCGGAGGAATTGGAGTGATCCACGAGGGGGTGGGGGGGGGGGGGTGGGAGTAGAGGCGGCCCGAAAGGCGAGCCTTCACACTATGTACCGCCGAAGCGTCGCCTCAACGTCGCAATCCCCTCCCCCAGATGAAAAGATTACCTCTTTGAGGAAAGACATGCAAGACCATGAAGACCCTTTTTGTGAAACGCTGGTGATACGGACAGCCATCGGGAACTTCACGGTATCACGGATCCTAGTAGACAATGGGAGTTCGGTGAACGTGATTTTCAAAAAGGCATTTAATGCAATGAGGGTGGAGGCCCGGAGGGTGCTGACGGCGGATGGACCCCTATTTGGGTTCTCGGGAGAGAGAAAAGAAGTCGAGGGGGGAGTGGGACTTCAGGTAACCCTGGGAGGGCTGTCCCGAAATTGCCGCTTTGTCATAGTGGATGCCCCCAGTAGTTACAATGCTATCTTTGGGCGCCCCTTGATCAGCGCTTTCTGATGCGTTCCATCATCGTTTCACCAGTGCTTGAAGCTGAATTCAGGGGGTACCCAAATCAGGGTACGGGGAGATCCAAAGGCCGCAAGGGAATGTTACGTGACGGCAGTGAACACCATCTCCTGGCAGGGAGACGCGGAGGAGTTGGGAAAGAGGATGTAGCAATTACAACAAGAACGGGGAGGCGGAGATGAGCGAGGAGAGGAAGGTGCTGGAGGAGAGTGAGAAGTAGTAGTGTTTGGAGGCATTGCGAGGGAGCCAGAAATGGCGGGAGAGGAGTTCAGGGAGACGGGGATGGTAGAAGAAAGGGAGATGGAAGGCGCTGGAGGAGAGGGAGAAGTAGTAGTGGTTGGAGGCATTGTGGGGGAACCAGAAATGGCGGGAGAGGAGTTCGGGGAGACGGGGATGGTAGAAGAAAGGGAGAAGGAAGGAGCTGAAGGAGAGAGAGAAATGGTGAGGAACAGGGACATGGCGGGGAAGCTAGAAATGGCTGGAAAGTAGGGAGAAGAGACGGAAGCGGCAGAGGGAGAGGAGATAAGAAAAGAGGAAGGGAGGAAAGAGAAGAGGAAGATGGGAGAAGCGGGAGGGTCACCCAGGGGGGGGGGCGAAAAAAAGAAGGGCCTCACGGCATGAAGAAAAGGACACAAGCAGGGGGGAGGCGGAAAAGTTGGGGGAAGAGATGATGATAGCCATCGTGGAAGACGAATCCAAGGAGCAGGACACGCAGGCAGAGAAGGAAAGGGAGGAAGAGCCATCGAGACTGAAAGCGGCCGTGGAGGTCCTCGAGGTAGAGATCTATACCAAGGAAGGCAGAAAGGAGAAGATAAAGATCAGCGGCGAGCTCAGCCCTGAAGACTGTGAGAGGATCAAGGCCTGCGTACAGAAAAATATTGACGTCTTCGCGTGGAGCGCCGCAGACATGCCAGGGGTCTATGCAGACATTTCCTGTCACCGCCTCAATCTCGATCCCAACACTCGCCCCATACAACAGAAGAAGAGGGCCATCGCCTCCAAGATGGCCGGACCTATAAGAGAGGAAGTAGAAAAATTACTCATGGCGGGGTTTGTATCTGCCTGTAAGTATCTGGGGTGGGTGAGTAATGTTGTAATGGTCAAAAAATGGGAGGGTAGGTGGAGAATGTGTGTGGATTTTTCTCTTTTAAATAAAGCATGCCCCAAGGATTGTTACATGTTGCCCCGAATCGACGCGCTGGTTGACTCAGCCGTCGGCTTCCCTTTTATGAGTTTCTTGGATGCATTTTCTTGATATCATCAAATACGCATGCATCCTTCGGACGTTAAGGACGTCACCTTCGTCACGGAGGATGGATGTTTCTGTTTTAATATGATGCCTTTCGGTTTGAATAATGCGGGAGCAACCTATCAAAGAATGATGGATCGGATCTTCCGAGAGCAGAGAGGAAGGAACCTCGAGGTGTACGTGGGTGACTTGATGATCAAAAGCAAGAACCTCGAAGCTCATATCCTAGATCTGGAGGAGACATTCGAAACCCTAAGGAGGTATAAAATGAGACTCAACCCACTGAAATATGTTTTTGGTGTCAGTAGGGGAAGGTTCCTGGGACATCTTCTCACTCCATCTGGAGTGGAACCCAACCCCGAAAAAGTAAGAGCAATCCTAGAATTGGAGTCCCCTAGGAATGCTAAGGAAGTTCAACGTCTCACAGGCAAGTTGGCGGGGCAAAGCAGGTTCCTCTCTCGAGCCGGAGAGAGGTGCTTGCCCTTCTTTCGAATGCTGCGAGGAGGCAAGAGGTTCGAGTGGACCTCGGAATGTGAGAAGGCTTTCCAGGCTATAAAACAACATCTTACCCAGACGCCCTTACTCCAGGGATCAAGGGAAGCGGAGATCTTGTTTTTATATTTGGGGGTAGGGACTGGGGCAGTGAGCTCGGTTCTTGTGCGAGAAAAAGGGAGGAAGCAATTTCTGATCTATTACGTGAGCAGGGTCCTGAAGAAAGCGGAGCTCGGGTACCCCATTCTTGAGAAGTTAGCATTTGCCCTCATCATCTTGGCCCGAAAGCTAAGGACGTATTTTCAGGCTCATTCTATTCAGGTAGTAACAGATCACCCCCTCCGTCGCATCTTGGAGGGGGTAGAACATTCCGGGAGGCTAGCTAAATGGTCAATAGAGCTCAGTGAATTCGACCTCATCTTCGTTCCTCAGCTCGTCATAAAGGCACAGGCGGTAGCCGATTTCCTGGTGGACTATGTAGTTGAGGTTCAGGAGACGGAGGTGTCCCCTCGAGCAACCTAGAAGATGTTAGTAGATGGAGCATCGGGAAGAAATTCCTTTGGGGGAGGGATGGTCTTGATCAGCCTGGAGGGGACCCAGATTGAGCAGGCCTTGAAGATTCATTTCACGATTACCAACAATCAAGCGGAATATGAGGCAGTCATTGCGGGACTCAGGTTAGCCCGGGAGTTTGGCATACAAGACATTGAGGCCTCGATAGACTCCATGGTGGTGGCAGGCCAGATCAAAGGGGAGTTGGAGGCAAGGGAGCCCACCCTCCAGTTATATCTAAGAAAGGTCAAGGGCATCATAGGACAGTTCCGAAACCTTTCAATCCAACACATCCCGAGGGAAGAGAGCACCCAGGCTGATCAACTCGCCAAGCAAGGCCCTCAGGCCGGGGGAACAATGACGGAGCTCTTCAGACCGTCTATAGAAGAAGGGGAACTCATGGAGATATGCCGGCAAAGATCTTGGATGGACCCCCTCATCACCTTTTTAACGTCAGTAAAGTTACCCGAGAGAGAACTCGACAAGAGGCATACCAGATACAAATCGGCGTACTACCTACTGAGGGATGGGGTTTTATATCGCAAGACGCTGTCAGGATTGCTGGCCAGATGTGTGTCAGAGGAGGAGGTTCCCAAGGTTCTACAAGAGGTCCACTCGGTAGAATGTGGGAGTCACTCGGGGAGCCGTACATTAGAAGGGAGGGTGCTGCGGCAGGGGTACTTCTAGCCTACCCTCCAGAAATATGCGGAAGAATTCGCGAGAAGGTGTCAGAAATGCCAGGAGTTCGCTCCCCTCCAGCTCCTCCTGGCCCAGAGGTTGTGGACAATCACAGCTCCCTGGCCTTTCGTTATATGGGGGCTAGATCTGGTGGGTCCCTTCCCCCAAGCAAGTGGCCAAAGGAAATTCATGCTAGTCATGGTGGACTACTTTTCGAAATGGCTGAAGGTGAAGGCGTTGGCTAAGGTTACCTCGCAGGTGGTCAAGAATTTCGTATGGGGGGAGATCATCTGCCGGCATGGGTTTCCCCTAGCCATTGTGACAGATAACGGACCACAATTCGCAAGTAGGGAATTCGTGGAATTCTGCATTCGTTTGGGAATAGATCTCCACTTTGCCTCAATACATCATCCACGGAGTAATGTACAGGTGGAAGGAGCTAATAAGGTCATTGTCAATTTGTTGAAGAAAAAAAGTGGAGAATTTGTGGGGGAGCTGGGTGGATCAGCTACCTTCAGTACTATGGGCCTTGAGGACCACACCAAAAACAGCCACGGGGGAAACCACGTTTAAGCTCTCTCATGGATCAGAGGCTGTCATACATATTAATTTTGAGGTCACATCACCGAGAGTGGCAGTTGCAAGGGAAGGAGCCGAAGGATGGAGAGCAGAGAACGAAGAAGAACAGAGACTCTCATTGGATCTCGTGGAGGATCTCCGGGATTTGGCGATGGTCCGGCAGGAGGAGGTCAAGCGCCGGATGGCAAGGTACTTCGACAAGCATATAAGGATTATGCAGTTTGAGAAAGAAGATTTGGTCCTGAAAAAGGTAGATGCAGCGGGTAGAGGGGCCTCAGTAGGAAAGCTCAATCCCAATTCAGAGGGTCCTTTTGTAGTAAAAGAAGTATTAAATTCAGGAGGGTACCACCTCCAGGATGTGGACGAGGTATCCCTCGAGAGAGCCCGAAGTGGTGATGATTTAAAGATATTTTACCCATAGCACTTTCTGTTCATTGTCCTTTTTATTATCGTACAATACATGCAATTTTGATGTGATGGGAGTGTGGGTGACCTTTTAATGGCACCAAGGGTGAGATGGAAGAGAGGAGACACCGAGCAGACCCGCTGACCAGGCTCTCATCTAGCTGGCAGGGCTGTAGGCTCACTCGGTGGTTGGAGAAGGTTTGGAGAGGAGACCCCGAGCAGACCCGCTGACCAGGCTCTCATCTAGCTGGCAGGGCTGTAGGCTCACTCGGTGGTTGGAGAAGGTTTGGATAGGAGACCCCGAGCAGAACCACTGACCAGGCTCTCATCTAGCTGGCAGGGCTGTAGGCTCACTCGATGGTTGGAGAAGGTTTGGAGAGGAGACCCCGAGCAGACCCGCTGACCAGGCTCTCATCTAGCTGGCAGGGCTGTAGGCTCACTCATTGGTTGGAGATGGTTTGGAGAGGAGACCCCGAGCGGACCCGCTAACCAGGCTCTCATCTAGCTGGCAGGGCTGTAGGCTCACTTGAGGGCCAGTCTAAGGGTAAGAGCTCGCAAAGGGAAGGGACCATATTCGTCAGAAGGTTATTATGTTTCGATCCCAGGTTCTCAAGGGGAAGAAGAAGAGACCAACCCAACCACCACAAAAGAGGTCTTTTAGCCGTCAAAAGGTTGGTGGAGAATCCCTAGAAAAGAGAGGGGCCAATGATCAGGCCAGGGAAGAGAGACTCTGGCCGGCACCCGTCATGGGTGGTCTCGCCCCTAGCGGGGTGGCCTTCCTTATTTGAGGCACAAGTGAGCTTTAGAAGGTGGGACCTGCCAAGTGAGACGGCTGGTCTCCAGGGACTTTGGCGCAGGATAATCTTGTGGCGAGGCGAGGGCTAACAGGGAGCGGATCTCGCGCGTAGTAGGGGCGAAGAGAGATCAAAAGTTTGGCTCGCACTTTTGGCTAGCTATTAAGCGAGATGACAGAAGATAAAAGCAGCAATTAAATAACATCTAAAATATTGTCTCGCGCTTTTGGCTATCTATTAAGTGAGATGGCAGAAGATAAAAGCAGCAATAAAATAGAACATAAAAAGTTGTCTCGCGTTTCTGACTAACTATTAAGCGAGACGCCCGAAGATGGAATCAACAATTAATGTGTAAAAGGTTTAAACAAAATGTTCATAGAGCAGGAACACCTCGCTTTCCTTTTTCAAGGAAGTGTCTACCAGAAGTACAAATACTAAGACAAAAGAGAGAGGAAGAGAAGCCACTACAGTTGATGGTACGCTACTCGCTGTCAGAAGAAGAGCCGTCGTTTGTCTCGCCGTACAAGCGGGGGACCAGGTCGCGGACGGTTACCGTCTTTGCATCCTCGCGCACCACTCCCAACTCCTTCATCATTTTAAGAACAACCTCCGCCATCTTGATATTGGAGTCTCGACAGATGGCGTCCACCTCGTCCATAGAATAGCGGGAAGGGACGGGAAACTGGTCCAAAGAGGGTGTCGTGCTATTCCGGAGGCGGAGATTCTCAGCTTTCAATTTCTTATTCTCCCCCTCCAACTCCTGAATACGCGAGCGCATTCGGTTGGTCGTCTCGGCGTCCTGTAGGAAGAGAGCGAGTAAGGGGTTATGAAAAGCAGAGTAAGACTAGCAGAGCAACGGTAAGAAAACTTACCACGCCACCCTGGCTCTACGCGAGGAGGTTGTCGGCAACAACCAATTGCTTCTCCAGGTCGAGGGATTTCTCCCGCTCCACGGCGAGACCGGCCTCCGCCTCCTTCCACTTCCTGTTGTTGAAAACGAGGCGGCGCGAGACTCGGTGCGCGAGCTCCAGGGAGCGAAACTGAGAGTGGGCACTTTTTAGAATGAGATCCCACAATGCCTCATAATCTGCGGGCTCGGAGCCGAGGCCGCCATACAGCCCGAACCCAAGGGAGAAGGCGTGACTGGTGGGGGGGGGGTCCTCCTCTTTCCAGGAAGGAAGGAGAGTGGACACCAACATGCGGTTAGCGTCCTTGTCCCATAAGAGAAACGGTTCGCCGGCGTCATCATCAGTCACCGGCCCCATATTGTAATTGGGGTGCGAGGCGGAAGCCGGGCGACTGGAGGAACCAGTCTCTCCGGGAGGAAGCTTAGAAGGCTGAACGTCGCTGGGGGGAGCTGGCTCCGAAGAGACCGTCTCGCGGATAGGCGAGACGATTTGTCGGGGAGGCAAGGGAGACGATAGAGAGATTGGGGACAGTGTCACAACCCGCATTTTCTCAACGATAAAATCGTATCAGAGCTAGAGAAAACGCGTGCCGTGATGCCACGTCGTGCAGGGGATAACTGCACACGCTCAGGCAAAACTCCACCCCTTAAATTTTAAGGAAAAATCGTTGATTAATTATGAAAGGAAAGCAGTTATGTTGAAAGGCTGTATCCCTCGGCACGGTGGATCAGCTAGTCCACAATTAAAATATAAGTATACGCAGCAGAAAATAGTTTGGTTCAATTAAGTTGACACCCTAGTGAGCATAAGTGTTCCCGAGGGACAACTCATGTTATGCACGACTCTAAGGTGGATATAATAGATATAAAAAGGTAATCTTTTTACGCTAAGGAAATATAGTGACTTTGTTTTGTAATTATGCCATGCATGATATACATATAATAATGCTTTTAGGGTTTAAAATATCTAACATGCAACCTACCAAAAATCCTTCCCAGAAGCAAGTAAACAACTACTAAAAGGCAAAAACAGCAGTTTAAGTTCATACCCAGCATCGCAAGAAGCCACCAGTGGGCGCCAACAACCTGACACGAACCCACTGGTGAGTATGTATGTCTATACAGAAAAGTAAAGAACTACCTCACAAAATCGGGATCAGCTGTCTCAGCTACCCAAGAGGCCACAAACCAGCCCCTCCAAAAGAACTAGCCGCTGAACCGGCTACAACCTGGACCTAAGGCATTCAAGAAAAGAACACCTCAGCAAGGAAATAATCAAAGTGTAAATAAAGCATTAGAGTTAAGAGCAAAAATAAGGGTTTACCAACCCGACAACAAGCTGCTATAAGCAAAAGAAAGAGCATGACAGTAAGAAAAAGCACTGTCTAAAGCACAGCAAAGCACACCAAGTGCGAGCAATAAAAGCAACAAGCTCAACGAAAGAGTCTAACATTCCTAATACGTGGGTAAGTGGCAGTGGTCAAAAACATGGATCTGAATACATAACCAAATCAGATCCAACAAAAAGGGCTAAGGGGTCGCCAGTGGCAGCTTTAGGGTCCCACACACCAACCCAAACCGGGGCAAAAAGGCGGTGGCCACAGCTCTCCACATCAAAATCCACCCCTCGAGAGGCCACTAAAACTCCACCACCTGCCACAACCCAAGAGTCTGCAAGCAAAAATTTGCCGAACACCCAATACCACCCCCTAAAGGAAGGGAAAAGTCACACTAACAATCCTAGGGTACACATGAACTCAAGACAGAAATGTCGAGCCCACTCGACGCAGCGTTGAGTAAACTCCACTCACCTGACGCCTAAAAATACTTAGCCGCAAGTCCTATGCTGAGTGACGGCGTTGAGTGAGCTCGGCTCGAGCTCACTCGACGCTGTCCGCGCTTTCCACTTAGGGTAAACGTAAGTCTTGCTAAAATCGCAGCTTAAGACCTCTCATGCGCGAAAACAGAGAGTTGGAGATTTAATCCCAACCCTCCGTTCCGTCCTAACTACTCGGAGCTATCGCAGCTAACCCTAAACTGTAACTAACAGCAACCTCACCCTAACTCTAGCTACCCACTGGACACTAAACATCCGACAAAAAGAGAACATTGATGAAAATTCCAGAAAAAGAAATGAAGAATCAGCACTTGATTAAAAGCTTGATGAAATAATTCAACCTGCTGCCCTAGGGAGGAAAAACAAGGAGAACAGGGCTTATGCACAAGAAATAAAAACAGATCATGGGTTAGAAATAAATTTGGCAAGGGCAAGGGGCCACTTGCCTCTACCTCTTCGAAAAACAAACAATAGCCGCACCACGGTATGGCTCCGGCGGCAAGATGGCCACAAAGAAGACCAAAGCTGAAACTTGAGGGAAGAAAGAAATCAGATAATTAGAAATTCCTGGAATCGAACCCTAAATCAAGAAAAACTTACATGGAAGGGAAGATCTAGCCGAGAGCAAGCCGAATCCGCTATCACACGAGAAAAACGGGCTCTAACCCTCCCGAAATCGCCGGCCAAAACAACCACCGCCTCCTCTCAAAACCCTTCCGCTGGAAACTCTCCAGACTCGGGAACGATGAAAAAATGAGGAGGAAAAACAGTTCACGGCAACAAAAGACGATTTCAGGAAAAAAAGTACGGAACACGCCCAAGACACGCCCGTGACACGGCCCGACACGCCCGTGTCACGGGGCGTGTACTCACACACTCGACGAACGTCGATCTCTACTCGACGAAAACACGGGACACGCCCCCCAGACACGCCCGTGACACGGCCCGACACGCCCGTGTCACGGGGCGTGTACTCACGCACCTACCCACTCGACGAAAGTCGATCTCCGCTCGACGAAGCAAGGGACACGCCCTGTGACACGCCCCTGTCACAGGCCGTGTACCAACTCGAACACCGCCCGATGATCGTGGAGTGCCGATCGTCGAACAGAGAGACACGCCCCAATGTCACGCCCGTGTTCGACACGACACGCCCGTGACAGGGCCGTGTTCTCACTAAACACCGCCAGACGACCGTCGAGCGCAGCTCGACGAACCGAAGGGGGACACGCCCGTGACACGCCCGTGTCACGGCCGTGTTCCTACAAAAAACCCCGTGTGTTAAAGTATTAGACCGGGCGGCTTAGCGGTCTGATCCAGCGGTTTGTTAACCGAGCGGTCTGGCGGTCTATCTGGTGCCTGGAGACCGGGCGGTCTATCGGTCTACCTCTGTGGCCTGTTCTATCCTGCTGGAGTTGCCGAGCGGTTAGCCCATCTGTCTAACCGCGCGGCCTATGCGGTCTCCATTATTCTAGCCGCCCAGTACTGTAAATGTTTAGTCCCACATTGTTTGTATACTCTCTTTCTTATCTCCTCCATTCTATATAAGGGAGGCCATACCTTTGTAAATGATATCTTTTTTGGATAATAAGATTTCAATTATTCAAAAGTTTATTCGCTTGTCTTCTACTTTTCGCTTCTTTTCTCTACTTTCTAACATGGTATCAGAGGACACGGTCATTTCCCTCCGATTCTGTGCGCTCTCTGTTATTCGTGGCTTGTTTTCCGCATTCTGCGACTTGCTTCGCGACTTGGCTTCTCTCTATCCGCGCGGCTTGTTTCTATCCGCACGGCTTGTTTCTGTCCGCTGCCCTGTTCGCGCGGCTTGCTTCTTCTTCTCTTCTCCTACTGCTCTTTGTCGCAGCGACCTGTTTCCTTGTCGCCACGCGCCCTGTTCTTTCCTCCCGCTCCGACTTCCTAGTCGTTGCGGTCTGTCCCTATCTGCGTGTGTTGTCTCTCTACTCGCGGCTTGCTGCTGTGATCTGCCTGACCGTGCGGGTTGTTCCTTTCTCACCCGCATCTTGGTCGCGGTCATCAGCTCTTCTCCTCTCTTCTATTCGCTCGGCCTTTTTAGTCCGCGCGACCTCTTCCCCGCTGTGCCTTTGACCGCCTTCTCGCCGCTGCTGTGATCTGCCTGACCGTGCGGGTTATTACTTTCTTACCCGCATCTTGGTCGCGGTCACCTGCTCTTCTCCTCTCTGCTGTTCGCTCGGCCTTTTCAGTCCGCGCGACCTCTTCCCCCTGTGCCTTTGCCTGTTTCAAGCCGCTACTGTTCGTGCAGCTTCGTCTGTTTTCTAACCGCTTCAGTTCGCGCGGCTTCTTCTGCTTGCCGGGTTCTATGACTACCTCCGATCTCACCACTACTCCTGCAGCTCCTTCTCCTCCTCCTCCTTCGGGCAACCTTGGCACTCTGTCCAAGCTTGTTGGCTCCAACTATCCCGATTGGAGTGTTTCTTTCACCTTTCTCCTTCGTTCTCAACGCAAGCGTCATCACCTCACCGATGACCCTCCTCCTCGCACCTCTCCTGAGTTTGATGACTGGGATGCGAGTGATGCTCTTATTCGCACCTGGCTGGCCAACAGCCTTTCTGATGAGTGCCTTCCCGTCATTCGCCATGATGAGACGGTCAAGGCCGCATGGCTTCACCTCGCTGCTCTCTATTCTAAGGGGGGCCAGACGTCCCGCATTTATACTCTCTATGTGGACCTCTTCGCCCGCCCTTCCATGTCCCCAGCTGCGGCTTATCAGCAGGTTCAGGCTCTTGGGGCTGAAATCCTCCAGAATCGCCCCTTCTCCGCGGACTTGGCCGACCAGCACAAACACTTCCAGGAACTCCTGGTTGTTTGTTATCTTCTTCGTCTTCCCGACTCTTATGATATGATCCGCCAGCAGATCTTGGGTGAGGCGGAATCTCCTACTTTGGATGCCACTGCGGCTCGCATTGCCGCCGTTACTTCGCTCCTCCAGCGGCCTCTATTGGCCTCCCCCCCTTCCCAGGACTCCTTTGCTCACCAAGCTCAGCGGGGGGGCCCTAGTGGCCATGGCTCCTCTGGCGGACGGGGTTCCTCCCGGTTCTTCTGCTCTCACTGTGGTCGTACTGGCCATACTGTTGACCGCTGCTGGCAGAAACATCCTCATCTTTCGCCCTTCCGGTGATGCTCCTTCTTCGGCCTCCGCCTCTTCTAGGCCGTCTGCCTCTGTGGCCACGACGTCAGGTAGTGCCCACGTCGTTACCCAAGGTAAATGGTTGATTGACTCCGGTGCCACCAATCATATGACGGGCAACCCTCATTGCTTCTCCCATCTTGAGACCCATGACCGCTTACCCCCAGTTCGTGTGGCGGATGGTTCCCCGTCTCCGGTTCATGGGACGGGCATGGTTCAACTCACTCCTTCGCTTTGCTTGGAGGATACCCTCTATGTCCCGAAGTTCCCGTGCAATTTGTTATCAGTTACTACTTTATGCCGGCAACTTCAGTGCTCCGTTTTATTCACTCCCACTACTTGTTCTTTTCAGGACCCGAGGACCCAGCGGACGATTGCTACTGGGACTGAGCGCGGCGGCCTCTACTTCCTCGACGATGTTTCAGCTCTTTCTGCCTACTCCTCCTCCACCGATCTCCTTCAGTGGCATCTTCGTCTTGGACATCCTCCTCCTCGGCTCATTCGTCAGCTTCTGCCCCACTTACCTCCCACCAGTTCTCCGCTCAACTGTGATGCGTGTCAGCTTGGCAAACATCATCGCTCCTCCTTCCCACCGAAGCAAGGCCGTGGCTCCTCTCGCATTTTTGATCTTATTCATTCTGATGTATGGGGTCCTGCTCCTACCCTCATCGTTGGTAGGGGCAGTTCCTATTTTGTCACTTTTATCGATGATTTTACTCGATGTACCTGGGTGTATCTCTTAAAGGATCGCTCTGAGCTATTTTCTGTTTGACAATCTTTTTACTTTATGATTAAGACTCAATTTGCTATTTCTATTAAGGTCTTACGTTCTGATAATGCCAAGGAATATCTGTCTCATGAGTTCTCCGCGTTCTTTCACCAACACGGCCTCATTCATCAAACGACTTGTGTTTACACCTCCCAACAGAATGGGGTGGCGGAGCGTAAAAACCGTCACCTGCTTGATGTTGCGCGTACTCTCATGACGCAGATGCACGTCCCTCGCTCCTACTGGGGCTACGCTGTGCTTCTCGCTTGCTATCTCATCAATCGCATTCCCTCCACGGTCCTCCACGGCCGGACTCCCTTCTCCCTTCTCTACCCCCACCAGGAACCTTTTCCTCTTCCTCTCCGTGTCTTTGGCTGTACGGCCTTTGTTCACGCTCCCTCGGCTACCCGCGACAAGCTTTCCCCCCGTTCCACCAAGTGTGTCTTTTTGGGGTACTCTACCACTCAAAAAGGCTATTGCTGCTTTGACCCCTTCTCCGCAAGCAGTTTGTCTCCGCAGATGTGACTTTTTTCGAAAATGCTTCCTATTTCTCTCCTTCCTCTTCTCTTCCTTCTCTTCCTTCTGATATCTCCGTTTCTTCCACACCTCTTCACGTTTTCCCACCTTCGTCTCCTCCTCCACCCACTCCTTCCCAGTCCGTCTCCCCACCCACCCCTCCACCCTCCTCTCCGCTGCCGTCTCTCTCTAGTCCCGGGCCAGCCTTCTCCGCCACGGACGCTCCGGTCGCTGACGCTCCTGTCGCCGACGCTCCCGATGATCTGGATGTTCCCATTGCCCTTCGCAAAGGGGTGCGGGCGTGTACTCAACACCCGCTCACGGCTGTTGTTTCTTATGATCAGCTTTCTCCTTCTCGCAGGTCGTTTGCCTTGGCTATCTCTGCTACTTCTACTCCCCGTACCTACCAGGAGGCTCTCGCTCTCCCTCATTGGAAGTCTGCCATGGATGAGGAGATGGCTACTCTTACTGAACGGGGTACCTGGACTCTGGTTCCTCCTCCCGTGGGCACTGATGTGGTTGGCTGTCGCTGGGTCTTTGTTGTGAAGTTTCGCCCCGACGGCACTGTGGATCGCTACAAAGCCCGGCTAGTGGCCAAGGGCTTTACTCAGACTTATGGCGTTGATTACTTTGATACCTTCTCTTCGGTTGCTCGCCTCAGCACAATCCGGGTTCTCTTTTCTGTGGACATTAACCGGGCTTGGGCTATTTCCCAGCTTGATGTGAAGAATGCCTTTCTCTATGGCGATCTTCAGGAGGACGTCTATATGGAGCAACCTCTTGGGTATGTTGCTCAGGGGGAGACACGTGTCTGTCATTTGAAGAAGGCCATTTATGGCCTAAAGCAGAGCCCTCGGGCATGGTTCGAAAAATTCAGTGGTATTGTGGCAACCATCGGCTTTCAAAGGAGTTCGGCCGATCACTCCTTGTTCATTCGCAAAACGGCCTCGGGACTGGTGGTTTTAGCCGTATATGTGGATGATATTCTCCTTACTGGTGATGACCAAGATGGGGTGGACTTGACGAAGAAGCACCTCCGTCAGCACTTGGTCACGAAGGATATGGGCTCTCCAAAATACTTTTTGGGGATAGAAATCTCTCGGAAGCCTGACTCCTTGGTTCTCTCTCAACGGAAGTATGCCCTTGATCTTCTTCAAGAAGCAGGCTTGACAGGTGCCAAACCAGCTCATCTTCCCATGGCTGTTGGAGAGGACAAAACGTGGACGGATGAATCGCCTCCTCTATCTGATGTCACACGGTACAGACGTTTGGTAGGCAAACTCATCTATCTCACGGTGACTAGACCCGACATCGCCTACGCTGTAGGAAAGGTCAGTCAGTTTATGCAAGCTCCCAGGGAGTGTCATCTTCAGTCCGCCCTGAAGATTTTAGAGTATATCAAAGCAGCACCAGGCAGAGGGTTACTCTTCCAGAAGAATGGCCATCTGAGGGTTGAGGCCTACTCAGATTCCAGTTACGCAGATGACAAAGGCGATCGTAAATCCACGTCAGGTTTTTGTACCTTTGTTGGAGGTAATCTCGTAAGTTGGAAGAGCAAGAAACAGTCTGTTGTTTCCAGATCCAGTGCCGAAGCAGAATACCGGAGTATGGCGTCAACTACGTGTGAGTTAAAGTGGTTGCGGGCTCTCATGCTTGACCTGGGCGAGGTATATGATTGTCCTCTCCCTATGTTCTGTGACAACAAGGCCGCTATACACATATCCAGGAATCCGGTCTTTCATGAGAGAACGAAGCATATAGAGGTTGACTGTCACTTCACTCGGGAGGAGATTTTGAAGAAACAGATTTGTACTCCTTTTGTCACCTCTGACAAGGAGTTGGCAGATATCTTCACCAAGCCGGTTTCTACTTCCTTCTTCCGCATTTGTGACAAGCTGGGCATGATTGATATCTATGCTCCAGCTTGAGGGGGAGTGTTAAAGTATTAGACCGGGCGGCTTAGCGGTCTGATCCAGCGGTTTGTTAACCGAGCGGTCTGGCGGTCTATCTGGTGCCTGGAGACCGAGCGGTCTATCGGTCTACCTCTGCGGCCTGTTCTATCCTGCTGGAGTTGCCGAGCGGTTAGCCCATCTGTCTAACCGCGCGGCCTATGCGGTCTCCATTATTCTAGCCGCCCAGTACTGTAAATGTTTAGTCCCACATTGTTTGTATACTCTCTTTCTTATCTCCTCCATTCTATATAAGGGAGGCCATACCTTTGTAAATGATATCTTTTTTGGATAATAAGATTTCAATTATTCAAAAGTTTATTTGCTTGTCTTCTACTTTTCGCTTCTTTTCTCTACTTTCTAATACCGTGGACGAAAAATTCGTCGACCGGAGAAACAGGAGCTCTACCCGAGCACGACACGCCCTGGGTCACGGGCGTGACCCAGGCCGTGTCACCCAAACTTGCACAGAAAAAGGAACCTGCTAATACCTAGCCAACAAGAGACAAGGCACCTGCCTACAAGCTCAGCCACAACAGGCCATGCACAGCACAGCAAACATTACAAACATGCAGCTAACAAAACAACGCCGAAACGACGCGAAGGCAAACGATCTCGGATTTCGACCAAAACTCGCACTGTAGCTAAACAACCCAGCCACGAAAACAACGGCGAGGTCGAAAACAACATCCGACGATCGAACACTCGGGCTAACACCTCCCGAAGCCAAAACGCAAGCATTTCCCTAAGAGGCCCAACCGAGTCACCAAAACAGACTCCGGCTAGCTGGGGAAACTTGCCAACTGGCTACAACCAGGCTACACAAGGAACCTACAGAGCTAGGACCGCGCTCTACAACGGCGAAGGGCCGGAAATGCGTCATCGTAACGCCAATCCAAAATCAAACAAAACACAGAAAAACCGGGGGCGTTACAGCCACTCCCCCTAAAAGAAAGTTTCGCCTCGAAACTTTACTCACAACACTCCTAAGAAGAAGGAGAGAGAAAGAGCCAGGAAAGGGCTATATAATCATAAATAAAACAAAACATACCAGGCACAAGCTCAGGGAAACAGATGAGGGTGAGCCTCCCTCATAGCCGACTCCAACTCCCAAGTCGCGCTTTCTACATCCTGATTCTTCCATAAAACTTTAACCATCGGAATAGACTTCTTCCGCAGCGCACGAACCTGAGAATCTAGAATGCGGACAGGCACCTCCACATAAGAAAGATTCAGCTCCAACTGAGGCACAGAATCCAAAACCTGCCTGCCATTCGATAAACATTTCCGCAGCTGACTGACGTGGAAGACGTTATGCACGCCAGGGAAGTTTGCGGGCAACGCCAGCCTATAAGCTGATATCCCAATCCGCTCAACAATCGGAAACGGCCCCACGAACCTCGGGTCCAACTTCCTGTTCTTGCCAAAACGCTTGACTCCGATCAACGGGGAGACCTTTAAGAACACTGAGTCCCCCACCAAAAATTCCAAATCCGATCTACGCCGATTGGCATTTTTCTCATATCTCTCCTGGGCTATTCGAAGCTTTTCCCGAATAAGCTTCACAGCAGTTTCCATCTCCTCGAGTGCTTCTGGACCCAACAAAGGTCTCTCTCCAACCTCAGCCCAAAACAAGGGAGTCCTGCAGCGCCTCCCATACAAAGCTTCAAAAGGAGCCATTTGCAAGCTTTCTTGATAACTGTTATTATACGCAAATTCCATAAGCCACAAGCGCTCATCCCACGCTCCTCCGTGCTCCAGAACATAGCATCGGATCATATCTTCCACAATCTGATTTACTCGCTCCGTCTGACCATTGGTCTGGGGATGATAAGCTGTGGAATATCTCAAATCTGTTCCCAACCCTTCTTGAAGGCTCTTCCAAAAATGAGACGTAAACCTGGAGTCTCGATCTGATATGATACTCACGGGTACACCATGCAATCTAATAACCTCATCCAAATACAGCTCGGCTATCTTCCTCATCGGATAATCGATCTTAAAAGGTACGAAGTGAGCACTCTTCGTCAATCTGTCTACGATCACCCAAACTGAATCATGCCCTTTAGGAGATCTCGGTAGGCCTGTAATGAAATCCATCGAGATACTCTCCCACATCCACATCGGAATCTCTAAGGGAATTAGCTTGCCACCAGGCCTCCCATGGTCGGCCTTCACACGCCTGCAAGTGAAGCATTCAGAAACAAATCTGGCTACGTCCTTCTTCATCCCATACCACCACACAATCTGCTTTAAATCATGATACATTTTGGTAGACCCTGGATGGTAGGCAACACTAGATCCGTGGGCTTCTCTGCACACCATATTCCGGATATCTCCAACTGCGGGAATGCAAAACCTGCCACGATACTTCAAGGTACCCGCATCATCTATAGAGAAATCTGGTAATTCACCTTTCTCAGCTCGAAGGTACAAATGCAAAAGATCGGGATCATCTTTCTGATGCAGTCGCGTAAGCGCAATCCACGAAGGTTCTGCCACTGCCAAGCTACTCTGCGAATCGCAGCTTCCCACTGAAATGTCCATCAAAAGAAACTCTTCCACGAGACGCTCGGCGGAGAGATTGAAAATCTTTCCTGACTTCCGACTTAGGGCATCGGCCACCACATTCGCCTTACCCGGATGATACTGGATTTCAACATCATAGTCCGCTACGTACTCCAACCACCGCCGCTGGCGCAGATTCAACTCTTTCTGAGTGAAGACATATTTCAAACTCTTATGATCCGTGAAAATCTTGCACTGCACGCCATACAGCAAATGCCTCCACAATTTCAACGCATAGATCACAGCTGCAAACTCTAGGTCATGCGTAGGGTAATTCCTCTCATGAGTCTTTAGCTGCCTCGACCCGTACGCAATCACCTTCCCGCCCTGCATCAAAACGCAGCCCAGTCCGACGTGCGACGCGTCCACATATATATCATACTCACTATCTTCAGTAGGCAAAGACAAAACTGGAGCTGAACACAACCTTCTTTTTAATTCCTCAAAAGCCTCCTCACACTTGCCATCCCATATGAAGGCTGCATTCTTCTGCGTCAACCTGGTCAACGGCGCAGACAAAGTAGAGAATCCCTCTACAAATCTCCTATAATATCCAGCCAAGCCCAAGAAGCTTCT
The DNA here is from genome assembly GCA_039583875.1 of Platanthera guangdongensis. Taxonomy (NCBI): domain Eukaryota; kingdom Viridiplantae; phylum Streptophyta; class Magnoliopsida; order Asparagales; family Orchidaceae; genus Platanthera; species Platanthera guangdongensis. The sequence goes on from CM077150.1 coordinate 86,290,196, forward strand.
GATCTCTTTGGGAGTAACAGGCCTCGCCCATTCCATAACAGCATCGATCTTTTCTGGGTCCACCGATATTCCCTCCTTATTCACCACGTGGCCGAGAAAAGAAACTTGAGGCAACCAAAATTCGCACTTGTTCAGCTTGGCGTATAGCTTATGGTCTCTCAGAGTCGCCAAGACCAGTCGCAAATGCCGATCATGCTCCTCCGCATCTTTAGAATACACCAAAACATCGTCTATAAAGACAATCACAAACTTATCCAGGAAGTCCTTGAAAACTCTGTTCATCAGATCCATAAAAGCTGAGGGCGCATTAGTCAAACCAAATGACATAACTAAAAACTCAAAATGCCCATGACGAGAGCGGAACGCCGTCCGCGGAACATCTGACTCCCGAATCCTCAACTGGTGATAGCCCGAACGAAGATCTATCTTGGAAAACACGGCACTACCACGCAGTTGGTCAAACAGATCGTCAATCCGAGGCAAAGGGTACCTGTTCTTAATAGTAACCTTGTTCAGTTCCCTATAGTCGATGCATAGCCTCATCGACCCATCCTTCTTTTTAACGAACAGCACTGGAGCACCCCATGGTGAAGAACTCGGCCTAATGAACCCTTTTGCCAACATCTCATCCAGCTGAATTCGCAGCTCTTCCAGCTCTCGCGGGGCCATCCGGTACGGCGCCTTGGCAATAGGACGCGTGCCTGGCTCCAAATCTATAGCAAACTCGACATCTCGATCGGGTGGAAGACCGGGAAGATCATCAGGAAACACATCAGAGAAGTCACACACCACAGGGATCTCTTGCAAACACGGCACTCTAACAACAGCCCCTACCAGAGAGACCACACAGGCAGAACAACCAGAATCAAGCAACTTCCGAGCACGCACCGCAGAAATGACTGGAGACTCCTGGAGAGAATACCCATAAACGCTCCCTGGCTGACCGTTGTCCTTGACGAAGTCCAAGCGCTTACCCTTGCACTGGATCACAGCATCGTACCTTGACAACCAGTCCATGCCCAAGATAACATCGAAGTCCTCCAGGTCAATCACCTTCAGATCTGCCTTGGCTAGAAAATCCCCCAACAAGATCGGACAATCAAGGACACCCAGGTCTGTAACCACAGAGTCACCGGAGGGGAACTTAATGCAAAAGGCACCACCAACACGATCTAGGCCCAAACTGCACCGCTCCACGAAGGCTCTAGCCACAAATGAGTGGGTAGCGCCTGAATCGAAGAGAACGCGCGCCCAGCGGTTCTTTACCTTAAATCGTCCTACAAATAGCGCACGCATCTAAGGAAACAAACGCTAAAACGAAAACTACAACCACAAAGGGAGCATAACGAAACAACTGAGGAGAAATCAAACCTGAGATAACCTGGGCCGAAGTCTGCGCTTCGTCTGCCGAAAGCACATTCAGCTTCCCCTTTCCTCTATCCAATTGCTGAGGCGGTGGCAAGGCCTGGAGGGGTACTGGCTGCAAAATAGGCTGGGACTGTGGGCACTTTGTCTTGAGATGCCCCTTCTGCCCACACTGAAAACAGACTTTATCCCTCGACCAGCAACGGGCAGCCTCATGCCCCTTCCTTCCACACAAGGCACACACCAAGTCTCCTCTGGGAGCACCCTGAATTGCGTGCACCTGATCCTTCTTTTGCGCTCCAAACCTTTTGAAACACTTCTCAAAGGGGTGGCCTGGTCGGCCACAGAAACTACAAACCTCTTTGCTCTTCTTTCTCGAGACCGCGTCGGGTTCCTGAGGGCTCTTCCCTCCACCGGACTTTCACTTATCCTTCCACAACTGCTGACCTCTATTCTTGGCATTCTCAATGGCCTCAACCCTCAAGTCATCTTCGACCACGCTGGCATAACTGACTGCACCGTAGGCATTCGCTAACTGCTGAATGTCGCTTCTTAGTCCACCCAGAAATCGCTTAACTCGGTCTGCTTCAACACTCACCAGACCAGGAGCAAACCGACTCAACTTACTGAACTCAATCTCATACTCACTGACTGTGAGTTTCCTCTGCTTCAAATGGAGAAAGTCATTCATCAGCCGGTCCCTCTCGACTGAAGGCAAAAACTTACTCAACAGCATCCCTTTAAATGACTCCCAAGAGCATCCTGCCACCAAGCTCTCCTTCTCCCTCAACCACCAATTCTTTGCTAAGCCCTTGAGCTGGTAGGCAGCGAGCATCACTCTCTAATCATCCGAAATCCCCGAATAAGAGAACATCTCCTCAATAGTAATCAGCCAGTCATCCAAAATCATGAAATCTGCTTGCCTATCATAAGTAGGGGGTCTCAGTCGCTAAAACTGGGATATAAATGCCATCTCCGGGGGCACCACAACCAAAGGCACGGGAGGAGCAGGAGGGGCAGGAACAGCTACCCCCTCAGCGGGGTCCGGAACTCTCGGGGCCTATCCCGCCACCACGGCCACCAGGGACTGAATCTGAGCCTGCATAGCCACCACCTGCCTCGATAAGGTCTCATTACTCTGCCGCAGGTTTTCTACCAACGCCTCGCTCTGCGCTCCTGACGTCTCACCCTCGGATTGGGGGGTCGACCTCGTTGTAGGACATCTCGCCATCCTATAATCGCACAAGCTTTAGACGAAACTTAGCCCAACAGCTAGAACAAAACTACCCGGTACAGACAAACACACTTAAATATGAACTTCAACTGCAAAACTTGCTCTGGGAGCTGTTTTATCATGATGATGTTATGCTTAATCTAAGATGGTTCACTACCATCACACTAACTCAGGTGCCTAAACCATGAATGCATGTATTTGTTTTTTTTTTGACTCAAAACCATGTGTGTACATATGTCATCTTGCAAATCTTTAGCTCAACACGTTGTGCTTATGAAATGTTATGCTATGCATTCAAAAAAAAAGCCTTAATGCATGCCATGGGCGGCGTACACATGAAAATGTTATGCATCCCATACTACATAACATTCCCATGCAACGAAAAAAGAAAACGTGCTAGCCGCATTCATGTGGTGAGGTTATGCATCCCATACTACATAACCCTCACATGTTGCCTCCTATGGTGGATCCATATACAAACACATATTATGCATCCCATACTACATAATATGCCCCGTATACTTCTTTATGCTCATGAGTGTAGTGTTCGTGCTTTAGCCAAGACGTGCTGATGACATATCGGTGTGTGTATGGTATGACGCTAACCACTAATGCAAACAAGGGAAAGGTTGCCCGACCATTTGTCAAGCAACCTCCCTCTGATACCAACTGTCACAACCCGCATTTTCTCAACGATAAAATCGTATCAGAGCTAGAGAAAACGCGTGCCGTAATGCCACGTCGTGTAGGGGATAACTGCACACGCTCAGGCAAAACTCCACCCCTTAAATTTTAAGGAAAAATCGTTGATTAATTATGAAAGGAAAGCAGTTATGTTGAAAGGCCGTATCCCTCGGCACGGTGGATCAGCTAGTCCACAATTAAAATATAAGTATACGCAGCAGAAAATAGTTTGGTTCAATTAAGTTGACACCCTAGTGAGCATAAGTGTCCCCGAGGGACAACTCATGTTATGCACGACTCTAAGGTGGATATAATAGATATAAAAAGGTAATCTTTTTACGCTAAGGAAATATAGTGACTTTGTTTTGTAATTATGCTATGCATGATATACATATAATAATGCTTTTAGGGTTTAAAATATCTAACATGCAACCTAGCAAAAATCATTCCCAGAAGCAAGTAAACAACTACTAAAAGGCAAAAACAGCAGTTTAAGTTCATACCCAGCATCGCAAGAAGCCACCAGTGGGCGCCAACAACCTGACACGAACCCACTGGTGAGTATGTATGTCTATACAGAAAAGTAAAGAACTACCTCACAAAATCGGGATCAGCTGTCTCAGCTACCCAAGAGGCCACAAACCAGCCCCTCCAAAAGAACTAGCCGCTGAACCGGCTACAACCTGGACCTGAGGCATTCAAGAAAAGAACACCTCAGCAAGGAAATAATCAAAGTGTAAATAAAGCATTAGAGTTAAGAGCAAAAAGAAGGGTTTACCAACCCGACAACAAGCTGCTATAAGCAAAAGAAAGAGCATGACAGTAAGAAAAAGCACTGTCTAAAGTACAGCAAAGCACACCAAGTGCGAGCAATAAAAGCAACAAGCTCAACGAAAGAGTCTAACATTCCTAATACGTGGGTAAGTGGCAGTGGTCAAAAACATGGATCTGAATACATAACCAAATCAGATCCAACAAAAAGAGCTAAGGGGTCGCCAGTGGCAGCTTTAGGGTCCCACACACCAACCCAAACCGGGGCAAAAAGGCGGTGGCCACAGCTCTCCACATCAAAATCCACCCCTCGAGAGGCCACTAAAACTCCACCACCTGCCACAACCCAAGAGTCGGCAAGCAAAAATTTGCCGAACACCCAATACCACCCCCTAAAGGAAGGGAAAAGTCACACTAACAATCCTAGGGTACACATGAACTCAAGACAGAAATGTCGAGCCCACTCGACGCAGCGTTGAGTAAACTCCACTCACCTGACGCCTAAAAATACTTAGCCGCAAGTCCTATGCTGAGTGACGGCGTGGAGTGAGCTCGGCTCACTCGACGCTGTCCGCGCTTTCCACTTAGGGTAAACGTAAGTCTTGCTAAAATCGCAGCTTAAGCCCTCTCATGCGTGAAAACAGAGAGTTGGAGATTTAATCCCAACCCTCCGTTCCGTCCTAACTACTCGGAGCTACCGCAGCTAACCCTAAACTGTAACTAACAGCAACCTCACCCTAACTCTAGCTACCCACTGGACACTAAACATCCGACAAAAAGAGAACATTGATGAAAATTCCAGAAAAAGAAATGAAGAATCAGCACTTGATTAAAAGCTTGATGAAATAATTCAACCTGCTGCCCTAGGGAGGAAAAACAAGGAGAACAGGGCTTATGCACAAGAAATAAAAACAGATCATGGGTTAGAAATAAATTTGGCAAGGGCAAGGGGCCACTTGCCTCTACCTCTTCGAAAAACAAACAATAGCCGCACCACGGTTTGGCTCCGGCGGCAAGATGGCCACCAAGAAGACCAAAGCTGAAACTTGAGGCAAGAAAGAAATCAGATAATAAGAAATTCCTGGAATCGAACCCTAAATCAAGAAAAACTTACATGGAAGGGAAGATCTAGCCGAGAGCAAGCCGAATCCGCTATCACACGAGAAAAACGGGCTCTAACCCTCCCGAAATCGCCGGCCAAAACAACCACCGCCTCCTCTCAAAACCCTTCCGCTGGAAACTCTCCAGACTCGGGAACGATGAAAAATGAGGAGGAAAAACAGTTCACGGCAACAAAAGACGATTTCAGGAAAAAAAGTACGGAACACGCCCAAGACACGCCCGTGACACGGCCCGACACGCCCGTGTCACGGGGCGTGTACTCACACACTCGACGAACGTCGATCTCTACTCGACGAAAACACGGGACACGCCCCCCAGACACGCCCGTGACACGGCCCGACACGCCCGTGTCACGGGGCGTGTACTCACGCACCTACCCACTCGACGAAAGTCGATCTCTGCTCGACGAAGCAAGGGACACACCCTGTGACACGCCCGTGTCACAGGCCGTGTACCAACTCGAACACCGCCCGACGATCGTGGAGTGTCGATCGTCGAACAGAGAGACACGCCCCAATGTCACGCCCGTGTTCGACACGACACGCCCGTGACAGGGCCGTGTTCTCACTAAACACCGCCAGACGACGGTCGAGCACAGCTCGACGAACAGAAGGGGGACACGCCTGTGACACGCCCGTGTCACGGCCGTGTTCCTACAAAAAACCCCGTGGACGAAAAATTCGTCGACCGGAGAAACGGGAGCTCTACCCGAGCACGACACGCCCTGGGTCACGGGCGTGACCCAGGCCGTGTCACCCAAACTTGCACAGAAAAAGAAACCTGCTAATACCTAGCCAACAAGAGACAAGGCACCTGCCTACAAGCTCAGCCACAACAGGCCATGCACAGCACAGCAAACATTACAAACATGCAGCTAACAAAACAACGCCGAAACGACGCGAAGGCAAACGATCTCGGATTTCGACCAAAACTCGCACCGTAGCTAAACAACCCAGCCACGAAAACAACGGCGAGGTCGAAAATAACATCCGACGATCGAACACTCGGGCTAACACCTCCCGAAGCTAAAACGCAAGCATTTCCCTAAGAGGCCCAACCGAGTCACCAAAACAGACTCCGGCTAGCTGGGGAAACTTGCCAACTGGCTACAACCAGGCTACACAAGGAACCTACAGAGCTAGGACCGCGCTCTACAACGGCGAAGGGCCGGAAATGCGTCATCGTAACGCCAATCCAAAATCAAACAAAACACAGAAAAACCGGGGGCGTTACAGACAGGGACCCCGCTGGATCTTTCCTTTCTTTAGCAGATTTTTCCTTTTTGAAGGACACGGATTTTTTCTTATTGGGGTTGCGGCAAGAAGTGCCCTCGCCTGCGGGCCTCTTCTTGGGGGCAGGTGTCAACGTATCCTTCGCAGCCTCCGCCGCCATACTCGCCAAGGCGAGAGGTCGGTTACATTGGTAGGGGGGATGGACGGGGACGGTCCTCTCTCCTAGGGAAGATGACAGTCAGCAGAGAATGAAAATTTACAAGGATGAAGGGGGAATAGAAGAGTACCTTCGCCGGGGAAGACGGCTGGAAGCGAGTCGAGGTCTCGCCGAAGGTATTGGACATCGAAATTTTTCCATGCGAAGAAATAGCAGAGATCTTTCTCGGCACCCCCACCTTGGAGGTGTCATAATAGCATTCGGCGGGAGACACGGGGGTGAGAGGGATACCTCCCAGTTCCCCGCGGATGAAGACAAATCGAGTCAGCCAGTGGTGGTTCTTGTTCGGATTCTCGCACACCTTCAGGCCTTGGCCTGTAAAATAAGAGATTTCGTCGTCCTTTGCGTGGTAGACGAACAGCTTGCGGAAGGAAGTTAAACTAAATTCTATGCGCTCTCGCCGCAGGTAACAGGTGAAAGCATTCAGCATGGAGATGGCGTTGGGGTTGAATTGGGTCGGGACGACCCCAAAGTATTTCAGCACTAGCTTGACCTCCAGTCAGAGGGGAATCCGCAGCCCCGCCTCGAAGTGCGAGACGGGGAAGGCCAGCTCGTTGGGGTAAAAGGTGTTGATACATTGCCAACTTTGGGCGGACGAGACAGATAACCGTCAGCGAGATACTCGCTGGCGAAACAAGCATGGTCTTCCTCTAGCAGTCTGCCGAGAGGGAAGTCGTGGTCCACGAACCGCTTTCCGCAATGGCTGCGCCCCTCGCCCTCTTCCATCTTTTTCTTTCCCATGGCGGGTGAGAAGGCAACAAAAGAAGGAGAGGACGGTTCAGAGAGAGAGGGATGCGAGATAAAGAGAGAGATGGGAGCCACGATAAAAGAAACGGCTTAGAGTAATAAAAGCAGAAAAAGGCCTGGGTTGGAGATATTTATAAGGGATAAGGGAGAGAGGGGATTAAGCGGGAAAGTCAGGCGGCGGGAAATGAGGAGAGACCCCGACGCTTCGTCTCTCTCTCTCTCTCTATCTATCTCACTCTCTCTCTGGAACTCAAGAGGCGGGGGGGGGTGGGGGGGGGGGGGGGGGGGGGGGGGTTGGGGGGCGCAGCAATCTCTTCGAGGGAAAAGCCATCATTATAAAACTAATCGAAAAAATAGCTAATCACCATAATGATGAAAAGACGACATGATATGACTAATACAGTACCAAAAATTTAAAATAGGTCATCCCGCAGAAGGGGACATCCCGCCCAAATATGTTTTATACAACGCGTCAGTAATCCAACATCTAAATTGACAGAAATACAAGGAGGGCCTGGAGAGGGCTAGACGTGACCGCGACAGTTTAGTTCCGCACCCACTGCCAGCGGCCATCTTTACCTCCCGCGCATGGAGGGCGGCCAGGAAGATGAAAGGCGCGAGCAGCAATCACGCCCCGACGCGCGAGACGAAGATGTTCGTCCGTCTCGTTTAAGATGGCTTGGGGGTCGGTCCTGTCTAGTACCCCATCCGCTTCCATCCTGGCGGAAAGGCGGTGATAATCTGCTTCTATCCACTCCATGCGACGGTCGGAGGCTTGCTTCTCCAGCTCCATCTCGCGGATTATGTGCGTATATTTACGGAACATCCTGCCTGTCCTCCGCTTCAGTTCCAGGGGGTCCATGGGATCACCCAAGTAGTCCTCGATCTTGCCAGGATGAGGAAGAGGCGAGAGGGGGGGGGAGACGCGGGAGCTTCTTCAGTATCAGAATCAAATTGGACACCTGCGGAAAGAGCGAGAAATCCCAAGCAAGGATGAGCCCGAGCGAATCGGATACAAGAAGGCGAATCAACGGAAGGGCGATAAGGGAGAAAATCTTACTGGGGATGCGAGGGTTCTCCACAACTCGCGAGAGGTTTTCTCTCTACGAGGGGGTTGGGGAGGATGCCTTGGGCGAGTCAGTGCGCTAATGGGCTTGGTTTATATTATCAGGAGGATTGGCAGGCAGAGGTGAATCAGCAAAACTTCCCAGAAAAAGCGTAGTCAGCAGGTGAGACTGGAGAAGGGGAAGGGTAATGTGATTACCTGCTTCTCTCCGGAAGAAGCGAATGGGTTGTCTGATGAAGGGGCAGAGGAGGTTGCGCCCGCCGAGAGAGGGGGGCAGGCATCTTTCGTCTTTTTTTGGCGAGAGGGCGGAGAGGCTAAGGGAGGAGTGCGCCCCAGATCCGGGAATAGGGCGTCCGTGTTGGCTTTATTTCGCCATCGCACAATCGCGAGGCGCTCGCGGAAGCTTTGACTGTGAGACATTCTGAAGGAGGAAGAAACGAAGGCTAAAGCGTCCCAAATAAATATTGGGATCTCATATTTATAGGCCCCATAGGGGGGGGACCCACCAAAGATTCAAATTAAGGAATCCTAGCGTCGCGAGCCACAGTTGGACTATCTTTCTGAGGTTAGGGAAACCTCGAAAAGAGCGGGGATTATGTACAACCTTGGGCTCGCGAGAGCTGACCCAAGCAAGCAAGGAAGGAGGATTGCCGAGAGGGGAGGAGGCCCACCTACAGGAGGCAAGAGGTGTGGACAGCACACAGAGATTGGCGAGACCTCATTTTAGGTGAGACCTCCTAGGGAGGCGAGGTTGCCCACCGGGCGAGAGGCCGGCGAGATGGACGGGGTGGTCGTCTCGCCTGACAGTTCTCTCCCCACTCGCCGCATATGTAAAGAGATGTCTTTACCTTTTTACCCCCAAGGGGGATTTTACCTTTATGCCCCAGGTAATTTTACATGTCTACCCCGGGAGGTCTGCATATAGCTCTCCAGAACAGCGGAGTTTGGCTGTTCGCAGACCCTGTCCAGGGTGTTTTGATCATTTCTGGTTAATTCAGAAGTGTTATTTGCAGAACAGATTCAGAGGCCTATAAATAGACCGGTAAAGGTGCCTGAGAGTAGTTTGTTGAAACCTTGCCACTATCTTCCTCACAGGCACCTAGTACAACACTGGCTTGGGACGGGAAGACCTTCAGTTCTTCCGGGTAAGAGGTGGGACCTCCGAGCTGAGCCCCCTCGATCTATTTCCAGGCTTTTGACTCTCGTTAGGAGGGTAGCGCAGGGAGATTACGTGAGGGCTGCATCCTGTTTCGAACTTTAGGAGGGACCGGAAAGCTGGTTCCAACACTACAGGTTTCCCTGCTGTATCAGAATCCACAACAGCATTAGTAGCCATAGGTGTTTTCATTCCTGAAGCATCACCCATTCCAAACTTCTTAATAAGCTCTTTAGCATACTTAGCTTGTGAAATAAATAGTGCCTAACCACCTAGAGTGGGGGGGGGGGTGAATAGGTGTTCTTTTTCTTTTTAATTTCAAGGCAGAAATACTGTATAGTAAATACAATTCTACAGCTATCACAACACAGCATCCACAGAAACTAACATTCACAGAGTGCACACAGATTTTTATAGTGGTTCCCCAAGGTCTGGGTACATCCACTTTCCCCCTTCGCCTATCTAGTAGTGTACTTGATTCGGCCTAACTTCTCCACTTCTTCTTAGATCCTCCGATCTTACAACTCAGAACCCCAAATAGGTTCCTACAACTCAGAGTGTCCCCACTCCTATAACTCAGGCACAAGGCCTTACCACTCAGTCTTCACCAAGACCTACACTCATGCTAAACAGCCCTACCTCAGCCTTCAATCAAGGCCTATACTCAGAGAATAGAATATTCTACACTCAGGCACAAAAGCCCTACCTCAGCCTTTATAGTTTAGGCTTACAACTCAGATCTCTTAGGATCCTACAAGAATTTAATATAATAAGGTAATTAACCACAACTCTGACTGAGAGAGATGAATTGACTGGCTTCTTGATGAGTACTTGGAAGAGCTAGGCAGAGATCAACCACCCTTGGCTTTCGTCAAAGCTTCTTGAATTAGAACACAGTAGGGTTGAATCTCCTTAAGATGATCTTCAATCAACTTCTGTCTTGAGATTCAGATCTCAATCTGAATCTTACTTTGCAGCCCGGTTCAGCAGCTGCTCTTCTTAGAAGGAGCTCTCTCTCTCCAACTTCTTAGATCTTCTGTTGAAGGTCTTCTTTGTGTTGTTAGATCTCTTTATTAATTGTTGTCAATCTGTTGATCTACTTTCTATTGAAGGAGAAAGGTCTTTAAATAGTCTTCCTCCAAGGTAACCGTCTGATCCGGTTTCTAACAACTTTCTGACGGCTCTGACAGTTGCAGTTGACCGGTTGAAATGGCAGCTGTCAAGTCATCCAGTCACTTCTTGAAATCTCTGTCACTGTCTGAAAGTGTCGAGACAGATAGTCTTTATGTGTCGACACAAATAGACTAAGTGTCGACACAAGTAGACTAAGTGTCGACACTAGCCTTCATGGTGTCGACACAACTCCTTGTGTTGTTGTAACAGCTTCTCGACATTGCTTCTTCAGAATGTGTCGACACTAATTCTGTGTGTCGACACAAGTACTTCTTCTTTAATACTTAGTTGAAATCTACTGTATGTCGACACAACTCCTTTGTGTCGACACATCTTCTTGTGTGGAAACTTTGCTGAGTGTCGAAACATCTCCTTTGTGTCGACACATGTACTTTAACTTTGTTGAAATTTGCTGAGTATCGACACAGCCTCCTAGTGTCGACACTTTTACTGTCGACAAAGTTTCTCTGGGTGTCGACACTGCCTCTAAGTGTTGACACTGATTCTGTACACAATTCTTCCCTGTGTGTGGACACTTATTGTATGTGTCGACACTTTTCTTCTGGTGTCGACTCTGCCTTCCTGGTGTTGACACAATTACTCCAAGTGTCGACACAGCTTCTCTAGGTATCGACACATGCCTTTATAAGTGTCGACACTTCACCTCTAGGTGTCGACACATGCACTTTGAAACTTTTATGCTTTTCTTGCAATTACTTAACCTGCACATATAAACTCAAAGCACATTAAATACACCTTGATGTATATCATTGAGTAGGGTGAGGCTTCTTCAAATCAGGTACATGTATTCCAATGTACCCAACAATCTCCCCCTATTTGGAGAAGTCATAACCCTTAGTCAATGATATACACCATACATAACAAATTCTCAGTATGATGTAAAACAGTATTATATAACAGGGTAAGAACTAAACATGTATAAATAGAACATGTATAAACAATTATCTCAGAACAATAATGTAATAGATTGAACATATAACATTGTTCTTACAACTTCAAAAAGTTTTATTAATCAGAAGTTTACATGGAGTTTATCGCAAAAGATTACAGGATTGTAAACTTAAGAAAAATTCTATCCTATCACTGCTCTGGCTCCTTGATAATAATGCCCTTTCCATATTGAATCTTTGCTTGAACTAGAGCATCATTGTCATCAGCAGGCTTCTTTCCCTTAAGATCTTTCTTTTTCTATTCTTCATCCCTTATCTTCTGTCTCTCAAAATAGTGAAAAGGCTTAGGGAAATACTTGCTAGGCTCCTATACATTAGGAGATAGCTTCCCTAATTTAGCCTTCCTTCTGTATTGTACTATGGCCTCTTGTCTAGCCTCATGTTTCTTCCTTTCATCGTTAGAATACCATTTGCCTCTCTCTAGGAAATTATCCTTAGCAGCCTTCCAAGCAATCAATATGATATTCCTAGAGGTTGGGCTCCATTGCTCAAAATCTGGCCTTAATTCAGCTTTCTCTCTGAACCTTTTCTTAGATAATTGGGCCTCTTGTTCTTTTAGGACTGCCTCTAGCACAGGCTGTACAACTTTCTCAAGAATAACATTCTGATTACCCTCAAGAGGACTATACATAGATTGTACCTCCTGATGTATCATGTCAAAATCTGGAGGAGGGTATATCACTTGAGCTACTTCAGCTTGCTCTCCTCCAAAATAAGCAGGATTTATTCCAGACTCTGCCACATCATCATCATCACACAAGGGTGGATATACAAGGGTAGCTCTGATGGAGTTTGAAATCCATTTGACATGATCAGAGCCTGCTTTGACTAACACCATCTCCCCCTTTATGACTTCTCTTTCTATATGATCTCTAAGATCATCCTTTTGGAATCTGATTTGAGTATTTAAGTAGTTAACTCCATCTTTATAAAAAGGTTTTAACCTTTGTAGCTTGTCAGTAATTGCCTTCTGTGAATCTTCAATAACAGATTTAACAGTAGTTATACCTTCTTGTACTGCCTGATCAAATTCTGCCTTGGCTTTAGCCACGTCTTCAGCGTGGGCAGAAGCAAGTTTTTGCATCTCAGTGACTATCACATTATGTGATTCAGTTAGATTCTCATTCATTCTAATCTGATTTTCAAGAACATAGTCTTGTTTCACTGCCATGTCATCAACCTATTTCTTGATATTCTCTTGATGAGTAGCCAGATATACCACTGCATTGCCTCCTTTATGGAAACAATCATTCATTTCCTTCTTGTTTTGATTCACTTCAAATCTTATAGATTTTATGACTTGTGCCAGATCAAATTGCAGTGATTTATGCCCTTTATTCATATACTTTTCTAGAGCTTTCCTTTGCTCATCCATCTTGATTTACAATGCCACCAATAGAGAACTATAATCAGTTGTTGGGGCTTGTTGTGGTGCAACTGTTTGTAAAGCTTTCTTGTAACTTTGACACCTTCTCTTGAATACTATTAGCTTCCTTTTCTTTGCCTGAACCTCAGCAGCTTCTTTAGAATCTGAGGTACTAGCTATATCTACTCTATCCTGTGGAGTTGGAGGTAAGTCCTGAACAGTCTTTGGTAGCTCACCCTCAGTCCTTTGCTATTTAGTTTCTTTCCTAGCAGTCTTCTCTACATGCTCCCCCTCAAAGTCTACCTGCTCCCCCTCAACAACTGCTCTCTCTCCCTCTAATTCAGTGTGTAAAAGATCAGGGAGCAGCTCTTCTAGTGTATATTCCTGTTGAGGATGGACTAGAGAATCTCTGATCTCAGGAGCAACTAATTCCACTTTATCAGCAACAGATGTGTCCTCCATGATAACATCTTGTGGTTGGCTATGTGACTGTGTATGCTGATCAACATCAAGTAATGATTTAGTCAGAACTTCATCCTCAATATTGAAATTTAATTGATTAACTTCAGTGATTACCTCTAGTATTATTTGGGTAGCCCTTTCACTCTCTAATTGGGTTCGCTCATCCACATGTAGAGGCTCCCCCTGGAGTGGATCCAGGTGAATAGGGCTAGCTGATGGTAGCTCCCCCTGCCTCTGAGTATCTTCTTGTCTTGCTGGTGACTGTCCAGCATTGTCATCTTCTCCATCATCAAAACTAAACACCACTTGCTCCTCTGAGCTACTTGAGGATTCTTGTGCCACAATGACTGTCTTCTTCTTCTTCTTCTTCTGAGGTGTTTCCTTTTCTAGAGTGGGCAGTTCCTTTGTCAACACTCTATCCCACCTTGAGAAAATTCTTACATCCATTCTCCTCATATGGTTTATCTTAGAACCAGCAGCTTGGTTAATCACTTCAGGGATACTTCCAGCCAAGTATAAGCTCAGAATCCTACCCAGATTTGGCTTCTTCAGACTCTCTTTTATCTTATCAAACATTACTGCTGACCAATCAGTATTAAGTTTGAAAATTATCCTTGTCATCAAACTGAACATGTGAGCTGATATCCTTTCATGCCCACCAGGCTTGCTCAGTATTACCTTGCCAACTATCTCAGATAAAAGCTTGCCCTGCATGTTTATGCCTTTCCTGTTGAAAACTGATCCAATATTGAGGCTTGAATTAAGTCCACACCATGTCAGTGCCTCCCTTGTCTTTGAAGCAGATACATCTTCCTCTTCTTTTGTTCTACGGAGATGTAGAATCTTTCTTAGACCTTTCTGGGTAATCTTGACTTTTGCCCCATGAACTTTGGACTTAATCTTGAGTTCAGATGCATCAAGTGTAGCTCCAGTAAAGAATTCGAGGACTTCCTTCTTCCATATCTTGATTGGTTCAGAAACAAGATATTCTAACCCAGTCTCTGCAACTAGGGTTACCACACCTTGGATTTCTGGTTCCGCGTCATAAAAGGCGTATCGCACGAGCTCATAACCTTCATTAATGTTCTCTTCTAGCTTGGGCGTCATTAGGGTTTGAAGAAATTTTGAATTTAGAGAAGAGAAATGTCGACACACAAGTTTGGTCTCAAAACTATGGTGAGCGTTTCGACAAACAATGGTGAAGACCTATTTATACCTTTCTAAAATCAAAGGTGAAAAGGCGCGTCAAAATACTTGAAATGTGTCGACACTGTTGAAAAGTGTCGACACTTACTTCTAATGTCTCGACAACAATGTGTCGACACAAATATAGTCGACAGAATATATGTATCGACACTTATATATCTCAGCTTGACACTTAGTCGAGACTCTACTCGACGAATTCTGTGTAAATCCTAAGTGTCGACACCACCCTGGATGTGTCGACACCTACTCTGCATGTGTCGACACTAATTCTCTGAAGTGTCGACACAGACTTTCTAGATGTGTCGACACCACTTCTCTGAAATGTCGACACCACTTCTATGTGTCGACACAAACAACTTTGTGTGTCGACACTATTTTACTTAGCCAATTCTTGTAAACTATTCTAAGTTTATCATTCCTAATTCAATTTTAAATTTATTGAATTTGGTTTCATCTAAGGGCTTAGTAAACATATCAGCTAACTGATTATCGATGTTAACATACTCTAGTGAAATGTCTCCTTTTTCTACATGTTCTCTTAGAAAATGGTATTTTATTTCTATGTGCTTAGTCCTACTATGTGAGACAGGATTATTTGCAATAGAAATGACACTAGTAGAATCACAAAATAAAGGTGTTCTACTTACTTGAATACCATAATCTTCTAGCTAATGTTGAATCCATAGAAGTTTAGCACAACAACTTCCTGCAGCCACATACTCTGACTCAGCTGTGGAGATAGCCACACTGGTCTGCTTCTTGCTACTCCATGACACCAGCCTTCCACCTAGAAATTGACAGGTTCCTGTAGTACTCTTTCTATCTTCCTTGCAGCCTGCAAAATCTGCATCTGAATAACCTGTCAGTACAAAATCTCCATTCCTAGGGTACCAAAGGCCTAGATAAGGTGTGCCCTTAAGATATCTCAAAATTCTTTTAACTGCTGTCAAATGAGATTCTTTAGGGCAAGCTTGGTACCTAGCACAGACACATGTAGCATACATGATATCTGGTCTACTAGCTGTCAAATACATTAGGGAGCCAACTATCCCTCTATACAAAGTTTCATCTACAGGTTTCCCTACATCATCTTTGTTTAGAGACATGCTTGACCCCATAGGAGTTTTCATGGTAGTGGAAGATTCCATACTGATTGTCTCTTAGATATCTGCAAGGAGAGAATAACCAAACTAACAATTCATCAAGGTAAGTATACCTATCGAAATGCAGCTAGGGGACACAAGTGTCGTATTGAAATCCGGGAACAGTTGAGTAAGCTTACTCACACGAAATCTATTATTTTATCGACGGAAAAATTAAGTTTTTTTAGAAGAAAGCTAAACGTGCTAAAGGAAGAGAACTACTTGCAATGAAAGAGAGCTACTTGCATGAAAAGCTAAAGAGAGCTAACAGAGCGATTAACTTAAGCTTAGTAACGATGAAAGGGAAAATGCACTCGATCAGAAATCACCTCGGCAAGAGTGGTTAGAAAAATACGATAAATAAACCTAAGCTAATTAGGGTAAAGGTCCTTGACCATGGAGGTTCCATGAATATTGACACGCTTCTCTCGAAGGACGTGCCTAACTGAGTTTAGGAAGGTCCGACCGACTTTCGCCTAAATCGGAGGCCTAAAACTCGCTTTACGCGGTGAACCCCTCTAATGGATTTTACTCCAATCCGAGAGATTTGAACGTCTGCCTCTCTCGAGGGGTGCGAACAACTCCCTTTACTCTTGAGTGCTCATTTCAAACTTTCGGCCTCTCGGCTAGCCCAGAATGAAAGCAAAGGTGGACAGTATATATCGATGATATACCTCCAACCCGTGATAAATCAAGAGTAATTCAAAGCTAAACCCTAAAAAGAAAAGGTACGATTCAAAGCATCATAACCTAATCACTCGAACCTCGGATCATTAAGATCGAGTACATGGAGGATTAGTTAATCATGGTGAGGTGAAAGAGAGGGGATGAGTAGAAGAAGAATAATGAAAACAGAGCAGAAACGAAAAAGAAAACAACACTTTTTATTAATGGAAACAAAGATCTTACAGCTTGAAAACTAGAGGTTACAAGTACATGGAAAGGTAAGCTACGCTATCATTCACATTATACTACAGAACGAAGCTACGAACTAATACAGGGAAAGCATAAAGATAGAGCTACGAACTAAAAATGAAAAGACATTCTTAAAAGTTCAGAAATACAAAGGACAGAACCTCCCCTCTCAAAGCAAAAGGTGTCCCTGAACCCCTGGAGTTCGGCTCTATTTATAGAATTTTTCGGGTCGGGTCACGCCCCCCTGTCACGCCCTGGTCGGGCTTGACCCTGGGGCGTGACACATTCGGCGCGACTTTTTCGGGCAGGAATTGAATTCTGACGGAGTTGTTGCGGTACACGCCCACAGGTCACGCCCTGGTAGGGCGTGTACCTGGGGCGTGTTGTTTGCGGCGTGACTTTGTTGAGCGGAAATTGAATGCTGGAGGTGACGGGCGGAATTGCTGCAGTACACGCCCATATGTCACGCCCGGGTCAGGCGTGACCCTGGGGCGTGACACTTTCGGTGCGACGGTGGAGCGGGAAAAACGAGCGCGTTGCGGCGATTCCTCGGAACCTGGGGATACGCCTCTAGTACACGCCCGTGTCGGGTGTGACACGGGCATGACCGAGGGCGTGTACACTAAGTTTCCACGGAATGCAGTTTCGGACCAATTGCTTCATTCCTCTGGGTTACACGCCCTAGGTACACGCCCTGGTAGGGCGTGACCGTGGGGCGTGTCACAGCAAACTTCGGCTGAAAGCCGTGAAAACCTGCAAAAAGCAGAAAAAATGCATTAGCAACAAAAATATATACAAAGGGGAATCAAAACAAGTACTTTACAAGACATGATTTGCTCTAAAACCCCAAAAATATCCTAATAAAATTGACTGCAAACCGTATTATCAAATTCCTCCAAGCTTAAGTTTTGCTTGTCCCCAAGCAAAGATATAAAGACAAGCTAATCATAAAAAGTGACTAATTCAAAAAGTTTTAATCATACTCACACAAGTACTATGCGAAATTCTTGGCAGGGAGAATGTAAAACGTAAATCTAAAACAATTATTTAGGTATGGTTTAACTTTTATAAACTTTACTTAATAAAAATAAATCATCCAGAATTTTGACGAAATTCTTTAAATAGATTTGAGCAAGGCAATGAAAATGAAAATAACATATTGAGTTATTACTAGATTCAAGCAACGCATTATAATTATATCAATTAAATAACAAAAATCTAAGTTTAAATCCAAAACTAAAACTGATTTACTCTTCTTCTTTTCTTAGTTGTTAAATAAAATTTTAAAAAAAAGGCGTGAATCAAAAGGACTTAAAAGGACCGAAATGTTTGGTTTAGGAATATGAATAGGAGTGGAATTCAAATATAAATATGGAGGCTTAAAACTCACAATAAACCAAAACAACGAGTTTCAAAAAAAAAAAATTATTTTAAAAAAAATATGTATAAATAAATTTTTTTTTTCTTTATAATTATTTATCCTTTTTTTGTATTATTATTTTCATTCATTTTTTTTTCTCAATGCATTGCTTTTGAGTACACTTTTTTCAACAATTTCTCCCAAGACTTGATTGTCTCCAAAGATAACACAAAATTTCCTATCAAAAAAATTAGCGTGATTAGATAGGTAGGAATTTGGGCTTTGGTGAAAATGAAATGTTGTGTGGAGTTATCAAATGAATTTGGAAAAATGGCTCAAAAGCGGCTAACTAGTGGTAAAAGATTTTAGGTTGGCAGGAAAGGTCAAACGTAAACAAAAAGGGCCTAAATCATTTTCACGCTTTTTTTAAAATTTATTTAAAACATAGAGTCGATAAATTTCAAAAAGCAAGTTCGAGATAATAAAAGAAGATTGATGAAATTATCTTGAAAATAAAAATAATATGTGACTTGGATCGTTCATATCTACTACGTTATTCAAAATTTGTTCTTACAAAAATTATCTAAAGACGAAAAGGAAAATAGTGGATGATAAATTTTTAGAGAAAGTAAAGAAAATAAAGAACGAAAAACCATAATAGAAATGCACGTTTTAGAGAAATATTTTACCTTAACATGCTACCGTGAATTAGAAACACAGCATGCCCAACATTTTACTTGTGAAATATGATTAAAAAAAATGATTAGAAAAATTATAATTAACTACGTTGTTTATAAAGAAATTTGAGAAAAACAAAACATAAACATGGGGTACTTATTGAAATACCAAGATGCAGCTATATATAGATAATAATTTTTTTTTTTTTGGATGTTTTGGATATTGACAAAACAAAAAGAAGGAGGAAGTCCTCCCCCAAGCTTAAAATCTACATTGTCCGCAATGGAGAAGGAGGTTGGAGAACGAGAGAAAAGTAAAGGACAGAAATGAAAGACATAATGGAAAAAAACAGGTACTTCCCCGGTTTTATTATGCAGGGAAAGTTGAGTGATGCCGCTCCTCCATGCCTGTGCTGTGGATCTTCATGAAACGTCGTCCGACGGACTTTGTCATGGAAGTAGAATCGTTGGAGCAGGCGATCGCAGAAGTTTCAGCTTGCCGGAGCCATTCGGGGCAAAAAGTGAAAAATAAAGAAAACAGAAAAAGATAACTTGGGTTGCCTCCCAAGAGCGCCCTTTGTTTAAAGCGTCGTTTGAGCTCGACAGATCAAAATAATAATGTCCCAAATATTGTTTAAAAAATAAAGTTCGAAAAAAGTCAAAGTTTTTGAGAAAAATAAAGTTCAGATTAATCAAATGTCAGGACCGGAAAGATAGAGTTAACAGGGTTGAGACTGACATCATCACAGAAATACAGTTTAAGATGCTGACTATTCACTTTGAAAGTACCCTTATCAGGGTGGGAAATTAAAACAGTACCATAAGAAAAGACTTCTAAAACAGTAAAAGGCCCAGACCAACGTGATTTTAATTTACCCGGGAATAAACGTAAACGAGAATTATAAAAAAGCACTTGGTCGCCCGGCTTAAAGATTTTTGGGTGCCTAAGATGTCGATCGTGTAAACGCTTCGTCCGCTCTTTATAAAGTCTATTATTTTCATACGCGTAAGAGCGCCACTCGTCGAGTTCGTTAAGTTGAAATTTTCTAAAATCGCCGACGGAGTGGGGATCGAAGTTTAAAAATCGTAAGGCCCAAAAGGCGCGGTGCTCTAATTCTACGGGTAAATGACACGACTTTCCGTAAACCAACCGATATGGCGTACACCCGAGGGCGGTTTTGTACGCTGTTCGGTAGGCCCTTAGAGCATCGTCTAATTTGGCTGACCAGTCTTTTCTAGATGTTGAAATAGTCTTTTCTAAAATTATTTTTATTTCCCTATTGACTACTTCGACTTGTCCGTTAGTTTGGGGGTGGTAGGCAGTGGAAAGCTTATGAGTAACGCCATATTTAGTTAGAATTTTTGAAAATTGTGCGTTACAGAAATGGGAACCCCTATCACTAACGATAGCGCGCGGCGTACCAAATCGAGAAAATAATTTTTTGAGGAAATTAACTACGACTCGGGCGTCATTCGTAGGAAGAGCTTGGGCTTCGGCCCAACGCGAAACATAATCAACGGCAACTAAAATGTACTTATTCCCGAAGCTAGAAGGAAAAGGGCCGACAAAATCAATCCCCCAGAGGTCGAAAACTTCGCACTCTAGGAAATAATTTTGTGGCATTTCATTTTTATTCGAAATATTCCCCGACCGTTGGCAACTATTACACCTACTCACAAAGGCATGCGCGTCTTTAAACATGGTAGGCCAGTAAAAACCCGCGCTTAGCACTTTGTGAGCGGTGCGAGCAGCTTGATAGTGCCCACCTGTCGGTCCTTCATGCAAATGTTTAATAATATCTAATCCTTCATCAAAAGAAACACACCTTCTGATCACTTGGTCTGCACAGACTTTAAAAAGATGCGGGTCCTCCCAAAAATAGTTTTTTAGCTCAGAAAAGAATTTCTTCTTTTCCTGAGATGAAAACTCTTTTGGGAGCACACGGGCCACTAGATAGTTGGCGATGCGGGCAAACCAAGGAGAAGTAGATGTGTTAATTACGAAAAGCTTCTCATCAGGGAAATAGTAATGAAAAGAATTTTCATCTAATTGTTCTATAAACGGGTTGTCTAGGCGCGAAAGGTGGTCGGCGGCCAAGTTCTCGGCACCTCGCTTATCACGGATCTCTAAGTCAAACTCCTGGAGGAGTAAGACCCAGCGAATCAAGCGAGGCTTGGCATCCGTTTTAGAGAGAAGATATTTGAGGACCGAGTGGTCCGTAAAAACAATAATTTTCGAAAGAGTAATATAAGGGCGAAATTTGTCAAAAGCGAATACTACAACTAATAGCTCCTTCTCGGTTGTGGTGTAATTTTCCTGTGCAGATGTGAGTGTTTTACTAGCGTAATAAATGGGGTGGAAGTTTTTGGAAATACGTTGACCTAGTACGGCTCCCACCGCATAACTACTCGCATCACACATTATTTCAAATGGAAGATCCCACACCGGAGCTATCATGATTGACGCATTAACTAATTTTTCTTTTATTAAATTGAAGGCAGCTAGACAGAGGTCATCAAAGATGAATGGGGCGTCTTTTTCTAAGAGATGGGTAAGGGGCTTGGTGATTTTGGAAAAGTCCTTTATGAAGCGGCGGTAGAAACCCGCATGACCCAGGAAACTTCTTATGGCTTTTATGTTCGTAGGTGGCGGCAGTTTCTCAATAACTTCTATTTTCGCAACGTCTACTTCAATACCCCTTTCAGAAATTTTATGTCCCAAAACTAACCCTTCCCTCACCATAAAATGACATTTTTCCCAATTTAGGGCGAGGTTAGTTTCTTCGCATCGCTCTAAGACTTTTTCAAGGTTCTCTAAGCAACTATCGAAGGAATTCCCGAACACGGAGAAATCATCCATGAAAACTTCCATAATGCTCTCTACGTACTTGTCAAAGATGGCGAGCATACATCGTTGGAATGTAGCTGGCGCATTGCACAATCCAAACGGCATTCTTCGGTAGGCGAAGGTGCCGAAGGGACAAGTAAACATAGTTTTCTCCTGGTCCTCGGGGGAGATGGGGATTTGAAGATACCCCGAGAGGCCATCGAGAAAACAATAAAAGCTATGTCCGGAAAGTCGTTCTAAAATTTGATCAATGAACGGCAAGGGGAAGTGATCCTTGCGGGTGGCGTCATTCAACTTACGGTAATCTATACACATTCGCCATCCGGTCACCGTCCAAGTCGGGATTAATTCATTATTTTCATTACTTACGACCGTTATCCCTCCCTTCTTTGGTACTACCTGTACTGGGCTAACCCACTTACTGTCGGATATAGGATAGATAATTCCTGCGTCTTACAATTTCATAACCTCGCCCTTAACTACGTCTTTCATGTTTGGGTTTATACGGCGCTGAGGTTGTATAGAGTTACGTGAATTATCTTCCATTAAGATTTTATGAGTGCAGAAAGATGGGCTTATGCCCTTAATATCAGATATCTGCCAAGCAATAGCTTGGCGATACTTTTGTAAAATTGAAAGAAGTTTATCCTTTTGTGCATCCGTGAGGTAGGCCGAAACTATGACAGGCAGCTTGGAGTCCTTTTCTAAGAAAGCGTATTGAAGGTGCTCTGGTAGTTCTTTCAGTTCCAAGGTAGGGGGGTCATTATACGAGGTTTTGGAAATTTGTTCTTTTTCAAAAACTATGTCCTCGTACACTTTTTTATATGTAAAACTAAAAGGGGTGTTGCTAGCGGCCATGGTGGCTTCGTGCAGCGATTCAGTTGGAAAAGTAGAAGAGGAACAGAAATCAAAAAATTCTTTTTCAAAATCAGAGGGGCGGGTGGAGGATTCTTCACTTAGGTGTAGAGATTCAGTTGGAAGAGGAGGAGAGGAACAAAAATTGGAAAATTCTTTTTCAAAATCAGAGGTGGGAGAGAAGGATTCTTCACTTACGGTATCCATGAAAAAACAGGAGTCATCATTAGCTAGTGTGTTCTTCATCGAGGGGGTGATAGAGAAAGTTACCTCATCGTCGCCCACTCGAAGGAAGAGCTTACCATTGCTTACGTCAATGATAGCTCGGTAGGTTGCAAGGAAGGGTCGGCCAAGGATCAGGGGAACCTCGACGTCTTCTTCGATGTCCAAAATGACAAAGTCCACCGGGAAGATGAACTTGTCAACTTTGACTAGGACGTCCTCCACTATTCCTAATGGGTATTTGACTGACCTGTCGGCTAGCTGGATACTCATGCGTGTGGGGTTGAGACTACCAATTCCTAACTTTTTAAACAACGAGAGGGGCATAAGATTAATACTCGCACCTAGGTCGGCTAAAGCGTGTTTGACAAAGAGATCACCAAAGACACACGGGATAGACAAACTACCTGGGTCACTGATTTTCTTCGGTAATCCGTTTGTCAAAACCGCCGAGCATTCGACATTTAACGTGACATGCGAAAGGTTCTCTAACTTCTTCTTGTTAGTTAGGAGGTCCTTAAGGTATTTTGCGTACTTAGGCATCTGGGATATGGCTTCGTGGAAAGGCAGATTTATGTGGATTTGTTTAAACATTTCTAAAAAACGGGTGTATTGATCATCCTGTCGTTGTTTATTAAGTTCGGAAGGGTATGACAGGGATGGATTGTTTTTAAAGGTGGGTGGTGGAGTGAGTTGTTGTTCTAAAATAGGAGTGATACTTTCTTCGGCAGAGGGTGGAATTTTTAAAACGGGAACGGAGCTTTGATTTTTTAAAGCGGAAGCGGAGATTGCCTCGGGCTCTTCACTAATCATACCGGGAACTTTCTTCCCACTCCGAAGAGTTATAGCTTTTGCTTGCTCTCTCGGGTTGGGCTCGGTATTGGAAGGAAGAGACCCTACGGGTCGATCAGAAATCATTTTAGCGAGCTTTCCTACCTGATTTTCAAAATTTTTAACACTTTCGGTTAAGGTCCTAATCGTAGCGTCATTAGCATTCATGTATTTTGAAAACACTTCCTCCAAATTTGGAGGTTTTGGAAAACTTTGAGGAGGTGGAGGTGGTGCAGAAAAATCACTTTGCGGTGGCGGGCGCACAGCATTCGATGGATTGCTCCACGAAAAATTCGGATGATTTCTTAACGCAGGATTATAACTATTCGGAAAATTAAAACCAGGAGGATGATAATTCGCAGCAGAAAAATTATTAAAAGCAGTTCTAGGCATATTATTTACATAATCCAAATGTTCGGCGGGAGGAGTTGTAGATTCCCATACCTGAGGGGCGGAGGCAGCAGTCATCTCCGTAATGTTTTTGCTTAATATTTCAACTTGCAGTGCGAGTTAGGAGACGTTGTCCACTTCAAAGAGACCTGCAGGTTTGTTTGGGCGGGACCTAGGCACATTCCACTGGTAAGTGTTCATGTCCATGTCTTCAAACAGCTCAAGAGCTGCTTCCGGGGTCTTATGGTTTAAAGTACCGCCAGAAGCTGCGTCTATCATTTGCTTCGTACTTTGATTTAGCCCATTATAAAACGTCTGCACCTGCAACCATACATGCAGAGCGTGATGTGGGCATCGTCTTAATAATTCTTTAAATCTTTCCCAGGTTTCGTAAAGGGTCTCAGAGTCTATTTGTCCAAAGGCAGAAATGTCATTCCTAAGTTTTGCAGTTTTAGCAGGCGGAAAATACTTGGCCAAAAATTTTTCAGTTAATTGCGTCCAAGTAGTTATGCTATTTTTAGGAAGGGTGTTTATCCATTGCTTAGCCTTAAGTCTAAGAGAGAAAGGAAATAATCTTAGCCTAATAGCATCACTTGTGACACCATTTATCTTGAAGGTGTCACAAATCTAAAGAAAGCTGGCTAGGTGTGCGTTCGGATCTTCATCTTGAAGCCCGTCAAATTGCACATACTGCTGCACCATTTGAATTATGCTAGGCTTCAGTTCGAAATTATTATTTGCTATTGCAGGGCGAACTATACTCGATTCTGTACCCTCGAGATTCGGTCGTGCATAGTAGGACATAGGCCTTTGCACGACTTCCTCCACGTTGGGTTCTGCCATTCTTAAGGTAGAAAATGACTCGGAATCCTCAACCGGCACTTGGGTAGTAGGGCCTTGAAATCGCGATCTTCTCCGAAGAGTACGCTCAATTTCGTGGTCCAGGTCCAAAGTAACCGACGGACTTCTGCGGGTCATACACTAGAAGAAGAGAGGAGAAGCAAGACTAAAAAGTAAAAGAGCTAATGAAGTTGGAATTTTTTTTTTTTTTTTGAAATAGATTTTTTTTATGTTTTAACTCCCGAACTTCCCAAGGGCTACCCGGTGAAGGGTTCGCAAGGTACTAGACACGATAGTGGCATTTAGAGCCACTTCGCCCTTTTCGAGAGAGTTAGGTGGTGTAAAAAATTTTGTGATGTGGGTTTCTATTAAGAATGCGGTAATTAAAATCCAGCCATTTATCTCTGAGCGAGTAGGCGGAAAATAAAAGCTACACTCACGCACTCGACAGAAAATTAAAACACACCCACTCTACAGAAAGTAAACACACTCTACTGAAATAAAGCCTGCCAATTAACTCAAGTGAGTAGGCGGAAAAATAAAAGATACGCACACTTGCTTGAAATAAATCCAGCCAATTAACTCAAGTGAGTAGGCGGAAAAATGAAAAATACGCACACTTAACAAAATCCAGCCATTTAACTCAAGTGAGTCGGCGGAAAAAATTTAAGAAGGAGGCTGAGAAAGAGAAGTGATAAAATTAATATATTCGCGTTTTCAATTTATCAACGAGCGTTGCTTCCCCGGCAACGGCGCCAAAAACTTGATTGTCTCTTAGATATCTGCAAGGAGAGAATAAACAAACTAACAATTCATGAAGGCAAGTATACCTATCGAAATGCAGCTAGGGGACACAAGTGTCGTATTGAAATCCGGGAACAGTTGAGTAAGCTTACTCACACGAAATCTATTATTTTATCGACGGAAAAATTAAGTTTTTTTAGAAGAAAGCTAAACGTGCTAAAGGAAGAGAACTACTTGCAATGAAAGAGAGCTACTTGCATGAAAAGCTAAAGAGAGCTAACAGAGCGATTAACTTAAGCTTAGTAACGATGAAAGGGAAAATGCACTCGATCAGAAATTACCTCGGCAAGAGTGGTTAGAAAAATACGATAAATAAACCTAAGCTAATTAGGGTAAAGGTCCTTGACCGTGGAGGTTCCGTGAATATTGACACGCTTCTCTCGAAGGCCGTGCCTAACTGAGTTTAGGAAGGTCCGACCGACTTTCGCCTAAATCGGAGGCCTAAAACTCGCTTTACGCGGTGAACCCCTCTAATGGATTTTACTCCAATCCGGGAGATTTGAACGTCTGCCTCTCTCAAGGGGTGCGAACAACTCCCTTTACTCTTGAGTGCTCATTTCAAACTTTCGGCCTCTCGGCTAGCCCAGAATGAAAGCAAAGGTGGAGAGTATATATCGATGATATACCTCCAACCCGTGATAAATCAAGAGTAATTCAAAGCTAAACCCTAAAATGAAAAGGTACGATTCAAAGCATCATAACCTAATCACTCGAACCTCGGATCATTAAGATCGAGTACATGGAGGATTAGTTAATCATGGTGAGGTGAAAGAGAGGGGATGAGTAGAAGAAGAATAATGAAAACAGAGCAGAAACGAAAAAGAAAACAACACTTTTTATTAATGGAAACAGAGATCTTACAGCTTGAAAACTAGAGGTTACAAGTGCATGGAAAGGTAAGCTACGCTATCATTAACATTATACTACAGAACGAAGCTACGAACTAATACAGGGAAAGCATAAAGATAGAGCTACGAACTAAAAATGAAAAGACATGCTTAAAAGTTCAGAAATACAAAGGACAGAACCTCCCCTCTTAAAGCAAAAGGTGTCCCTGAACCCCTGGAGTTCGGCTCTATTTATAGAATTTTTCGGGTCGGGTCACGCCCCCCTGTCACGCCCTGGTCGGGCTTGACCCTGGGGCGTGACACATTCGGCGCGACGTTTTCGGGCAGGAATTGAATTCTGACGGAGTTGTTGCGGTACACGCCCACAGGTCACGCCCTGGTAGGGCGTGTACCTGGGGCGTGTTGTTTGCGGCATGACTTTGTTGAGCGGAAATTGAATGCTGGAGGTGACGGGCGGAATTGCTGCAGTACACGCCCATATGTCACGCCCGGGTCAGGCGTGACCCTGGGGCGTGACACTTTCGGTGCGACGGTGGAGCGGGAAAAACGAGCGCGTTGCGGCGATTCCTCGGAACCTGGGGACACGCCTCTAGTACACGCCCGTGTCGGGTGTGACACGGGCATGACCGAGGGCGTGTACACTAAGTTTCCACGGAATGCAGTTTCGGACCAATTGCTTCATTCCTCTGGGTTACACGCCCTAGGTACATGCCCTGGTAGGGCGTGACCGTGGGGCGTGTCACAGGAAACTTCGGCTGAAAGCCGTGAAAACCTGCAAAAAGCAGAAAAAATGCATTAGCGACAAAAATATATACAAAGGGGAATCAAAACAAGTACTTTACAAGACATGATTTGCTCTAAAACCCCGAAAATATCCTAATAAAATTGACTGCAAACCGTATTATCACATACCATACTTCCTTATCAACTCTAGGGTGAACTTAGACTGGCATATGGATAATATATCTTCAGTCTGTCTAAATTGGAGACCCAAGAAGAACTTAAGTTCCCCCATACTGCTCATTTCAAATTATCCTTGCATTAGTTTTGCAAACTTCCTGCAAACACTACTTTCTGTAGACCCAAATATTATGTCATCTACATATATTTGGACTAAGATAATCTTGCCTCTGGATTCCCTAAGGAATAGAGTCTTGTCTATTTTCCCCCTTGAGAATTTATTCTCAATGAGGAAACTAGACAGCGTTTCATACCAAGCCCTTGGGGCTTGTTTTAACACATACAAAGCCTTCCTAAGTGTATAAACATAATCAGGTTTAATAGAATCAACAAAACCTGATGGCTGCACTACATAGACTTCTTCCTTCAGATTTCCATTCAGAAAGGCTGACTTAACATCCATTTGATAGACCTTAAATCCTTGATATGTTGCATAGGCAAGGAACATCCTTATTGCTTCCAGTCTTGCTACTGGAGCAAAGGTTTGATCAAAATCAATACCTTCTTCTTGCCTATATCCCTTTGCAACAAGTCTAGCTTTATTCTTTATGATGATTCCATTCTCATCCAACTTGTTCCTAAAGATCCACTTAGTTCCAATAATGTCGTGGTCCTTGGGTTTAGGAACTAGCTCCCAGACCTTGCATCTTTGGAATTGATTCAGCTCCTCTTGCATGGCCTCAATACAATGAGGGTCTAGGATTGATTCTTTAAATTTCTTTGGCTCAACTTGAGATAGGAAACTGGAGTAAAGAACTGTAGTTAGATTCCTACTACTTGTTTGCACTCCTTGTCTAAGATCTCCAATTATTTGATTTGCTGGATGATCCTTTATATGCTTATTTGTTGGAGGCAGCCTGTCTTCAGGTTATACACCTTCAGTATCTTCATTTAGCTGCATCTCTTGATCTTCTTCAGCATCAGGAGTATCTTGTACTCCCCCTGGACAACAACCACCATCTTCCACTTGATGACTTGCAGAAGAACCTTCTGTTAAGGTAAGCTTGTCCATCCTTTCAGTTACACATGTGGAGCTGCAAACACTTCTTGGCAATTCATTATTAATGAGTCTAGCTTCATCAAAAACAACATGAACAGACTCTTCTACAACTTGAGTAATCAAGTTGTAGACCCTATAATCCTTACTATTATTGTTGTACCCAACAAAGATCCCCTCTTCGGATTTGGCAGCAAACTTGGTTAGATAAGATTTACCATTATTAAGTATATAACACTTGTAACCAAAGATCCTGAAATAGGATAAATTTGGTTTTCTGCCCTTCACAATCTCATAGGGGGTCTTCTTGTGGCTCTTGGTGATAGTAGCCCTATTGATCACATGACAAGCAGTGTTTACTGCCTCAGCCCAGAAATATTCTGGGAGAGATGTGTCACTCAATAAGGTTCTACCAGCCTCTATCAAGGTTCTATTTTTCCTTTCAGCAATACCATTTTGCTGAGGTGTTCTTGGTGAGGAAAATTCCTGAAAAATTCCAAATTCTTCACACAGTTTTGTCATACTTTCAGACTGAAATTCAGTACCATGGTCACTTCTGATTTTGACCACTGTACTGTCCAATTCATTCTGAATTTGTTTAACAAAACTGTATAAGATACTTGGGGTTTCAGATTTTTGTCTAAGGAAGAACACCCAGGAAAACCTTGAATAGTCATCTACAACCACAAATGTGTAGACCTTCCTACTTAGGCTGTGAACTGGCATAGGACCAAAAAGGTCCATATGCAAGAGGTATAGACACCTCACAGAATCCTTGTTCTCAAGGTTATGAAAGGTGGATTTGGTCTGCTTGCCTTTTTGACAAGCTGAGCATATCCCATCCTTTATACACTTAATCTGAGGACCATTCCTCACTAACTCTTTGCTAAAGAGTTGGTCAATTATCTTATAGTTAAGATGAGCCAGCCTCTTGTGCCATTTAACACAATGTGAGTCTTTCTCATCAGCTACAAGACAAATAGGAGAAACATTGTTCTCACATACAAAGTCAAGACAATAGACATTTCTCTTCCTATACCCTGTCAAAATGATCTTTTGATCACTTGAACTTTTGATATGACAACCATCCTTGACAAATGAGATGTCATATCCAAAATCACTAAGCTGACTTATGCTAATGAGGTTATGTTTCAAACTCTTTACATAAGCCACTTGAGTAATTGTAATCAGGTTACTAGAAATGTTACCAAAGCCTTTGATGATTCCTTTTTCTGAACCACCAAAGGTAACTTTAGGACCATCCTTGATAGGTGTATAGTCCTTCTGCAACCCCCTTGTTCCAGTCATGTGCCTGGAACATCCACTGTCCAAGTACCATATAGGGGCATGGCCACTTGGACTCACCTGCAAAACAGATTACTTAACCTTAGAACCCAAATAATTCTCGGGTCCTTGGTGCAGGTTAGTTTGACTTTTAACAAAACTATGTTGAAATTTGTGAAGTGGAAGTGGTTGATGGGATAGGCCGGGCAGCCTGGGTGGACAGCTTTGGCGGACTAGACGGACGGGGCGGATTGTGATGTGCGGCCTGGTGGAAGGTCTAGTGAAAAGCCGGTAGTATTCTGAGTGGGTTGTTTGCATGGAGTCCGCTGACTATGCAGCCTGGTATCTGCGGATTAGGTGTTGCTGATTGGTTTTGCCAAGTAGCGGCCTGAGCTGATAGAGGATTGCGGACTGGTGCTTTGCTCAGTGGTCGTGGTGCAAGCTTGTGCTGTTAGGCGGTTTGGCTCTTGTCCGCGGGAAGCTTGCAGACTGATGTGTCCGCGGTATGGGTTGTTGCGGACTGAGCTTAGAGCTTGGCTGAGGCCTTGTCGAGCTCTGTTGTTACAGCAGGTGCTTTGCTGTGGAGATCGATTGGCGGACTGGTTTTGGAGTCTAGGGATGGTTGCTGCGTTGGACAGCAGTGCGAGGAGTTTGCGGACTGCTGGCAGTCTGTGCTTTGGTGTTTGGCGGACGGGAGTTTGTGTCCGCCATGCTCGCATTGGCCCTTGTTGGTTTTGGACTTGGTCACACTTTATGCCAAGACCATGGTGTCCGCGGTATCCGCCAAGTCCGCTATGACCGGGCGGACTATTGCTATCTGCCTTTGGTTGTGGACTTGTGGCGGATTGAGGTGTGAGTCCTGCGGACTGCCTCGGGTTGGTGCGGACAGCGATTGAAGGGGGTTGCTATCCTGCAGTGGTCGGAAGCTTTGCGGGTTGATGCCTTGTCTGCATAGCTTGGGCGGACTAGAGAGGGTTCGCCAATGTTGCCTTGCTCCTAGCGGTTTTCCTTGGTATCCGGCTAAGTCCTTGCGGACTCTGCGGACGGTATTTTTGCTATCACGCGGGCTAGGGCGGTGTCGCTATCTCTAGGGCGGTGACCACACTCCTCACCTCGCCTATAAATAGGACCCCCTAGCACATCTACAGTAACTTGAGTGAACAGTAAGTTGGGTTGGGCGATGTACTGCGGTCTCTGTTTGTCAGTCCGCACGGATTGTTTCAGTACTGATGTTTGCTGTGTGCAGGTAGCGCGGGTAGCTTCAAGGAGCCAGGAGTTTGGCTTTGACTTTGGTCAAGTACTTGGAAGTGTGCTGTCTCTGCGGACTCAGCAGGAGGTCACTCTGCGGCTTCTCAGTTCTGTTTTCATCTTTACCAGCTTCAATAACCAGTCCGCCGGCTTCAGGCGGGTAGGGGGTGTTCCTCAGTTCAGCTTCAGCAGGAGACGAATAACGGTGTGTCCGCGTGGCCTCGTGGCTTCAGCGGACTCCGTGGCTATTCGGCGGATTGCAGTTAAGTTCGGGCGATCTCAGCGGACTCGGCGACCTCGGCGACCTCGGCGGTCTCGGTAGTCTCCGATGCTGTCCGCCCGGCTTGGTTTTTGGTGCTTTCTGTTTACAACTGTTATACTAGCGAAATCATGTCTCGCTATGTATGCCTCGTGTTGTAAAGAAGTGAATGAATAAAAGACCTGGTTGTGCTTCCATTGTTTGTTGGGTTTAACCTTTGTTCCTTGGTTTTCCGCTGGTTCAACGTGAGAACTGGGTAGTTCCGAAGATATTAATTTGGCGTTTGGGCTATCTTGCTGACCACGTTGAGAAAATTTAACATGTTATCAGAGCCAGGTTCAGTTGCGTGAGCGGAAGTCAGCCAGTGTTGTTACTCAGTGATTGAGTGGTGATCAACTTGTGTTGGTGCTCGGAGCTTCTGAAAGGTTGCCAACAGGTGTTGCAATGGAAGGGAGTTTTGAAAGAGGTCTGGGCATTGAACTCTTAACGCCGACTAACTTCAAGAAGTGGAAGTCGTGCATGAAGAGTTATCTTCTTGGCGAGGAGCGGTGGGAAGTCGTCGGTGGTGACGACAGACAGGAAGTCACTGCTGCGTTCGGTACTGCTGAGCAGGGTAGGCTCTGGAGAAGAATAAATGCTAAGGCGGAGTTCATTCTGAAGAGGGCTGTGTCTTCGGAACTGTTTGATCACATCATTGGATGTGAGTCGGCTGCTGATATTTGGACAACCATTGATGAGTTGTTCAATAGGAAGAATGTGGCGCGGCTTCAGTTTCTGGAGAATGAGTTGGCCAGGGCAACTCAGGGAGACCTTTCCATCTCCATGTACTTCTTAAAGATGAAGAGCTTGTGTGCTGAGCTGTCGGCACTACATCCTGATGAGCCTATCTCTGAGGCGAAGATGAAAAGGCACATTATCTGCGGCTTGCGGAAGGAGTATGTGGCCTTTGTAACATCTGTTCAAGGGTGGGCTACTCAGCCGTCTTTGCTGGAGCTGGAGAATCTGCTTGCATCGCAGGACAGCTTGGCAAGGAAGATGGCTGGAGTGAACCTGAATCAGGAAGGCATCGAAGCTCTCTACTCAGGCAAGAAGAAAGGATGGGAAGGGAAGAAGAAGATGAAGGTGCAAGTCGTTGGTGAGAAGGAGACTTCAACTTCATATCAGCCGGAGAGTAGCAATGCTCCTAAGGACTGGAAGAAGAATTTGAAGTGCTACCGGTGTCATCAGTGAGGGCACTTCAAGCGGGACTGCAAGGTCAAACTACAGCCTGGGCATGCTGCGGGAAAGGAGGAAGCTTGCTCGAGAAGTGAAGAAGCAGGATGAGGCAGAGCTTTTATGACGGGCACTTGTGTCAGGGCCTCGTCTGCTGAGGACTTCAACAACGAGTGGATCGTGGACTCCGGGTGTGGTCATCACCTCACCGGAGACAAGTCGAAGTTCACCTCCATGCAGGCTTACTCAGGTAATGAAGCTATTATTACTGCTGATAATACTGTTTATGCAGTAGAGAAAGAGGGGGTCGTGTCTTTGGGTAGTGATCAGGGGCAACTCACGTTAAGGAGTGTGTATCACGTGTCGGGCATGAAGAAGAACCTCTTCTCGGTGACCAATGCGGTGGACACTGGGTATCATGTTCTGTTTGGGCCAACAGACGTGAGGTTCCTTCACAACTTATCAGCGGTAAAGGCTGATGTTGCTCATGTTGGGAGGAGGGTGAAGAACTTGTTTGTTCTTTCCACCAGTGCTTATGTTGATAGAATGACGGCCAATGATAGTGCTGCTATCTTGCATGAGAGGCTGGGGCATGTTGGCATGGACAAGCTGAAGGTGATGGCTAGTAGAAGTTTGGTGAGGAGGTTGCCGATGTTGTCCTCCTTTGGTGATGGGCATGTTTGTTCGGGTTGTCAATACGGTAAGGCACATCGCCTTCCGTTTGATAAATCACAAACAAGGAGCAAGAAACCTTTGGAATGCACTCATGGCGACCTGATGGGACCGACAGTTACTGCCAGCCATGGTGGAAGCAGATACATGCTTGTCTTGGTTGATGACTAATCAAGGTATACTTGGGTGTACTTCTTAAAGGAGAAGTCGGAAGCCTTCCGTTTGTTTGTGGAGTTCAAGGAGTTGCTAGAAGGCCGGCTTGGCTTGCGGATTAAGAAGCTTAGAACTGATAACGGGGGTGAGTTTGTCTCCTCCGAGTTTTCTAACTTCTGCAGGAAGCACGGGATCCAATGGGAGCTTACTTGTGCTCACACTCCACAACAAAATGGGGTAGCGGAGCAGAAGATCAGTCATCTGACAGAGACCTGCAAATGCTGGTTTCATGCGAAAGATATCCCAAGGTCCTTTTGGGAGGAGGGGATGTCTTGTGCTGCTTATGTTATCAACCGGATGCCACTCAGCCCTATCAACATGAAGACTCCTGTTGAGCTATTGCTGAAGGAGAAGCCGAGTGTTGGACA
Source organism: Platanthera guangdongensis (assembly GCA_039583875.1). NCBI lineage: Eukaryota > Viridiplantae > Streptophyta > Magnoliopsida > Asparagales > Orchidaceae > Platanthera > Platanthera guangdongensis. The sequence continues at coordinate 86,323,913 of CM077150.1, forward strand.
CCCTAGGGTGTTTGGTTCAACTTGCTACGTGCATGTCCCGGATGCTTCACGGACAAAGCTGGATGCGAAGGCAAGGAAACTTGTCTTTGTTGGCTACGATGAGCGGAAGAAGGGATGGAAATGCATGGACCCTGTGACGTAGAAGTTCGTGGTGTCAAGAGACATTGTCTTTGACGAGCTGACGTCATATGGAGGTGGCTCGGTGGAGTTAACCGGAAGTAGCAAGGTTGATGAAGCACCGGTGGTGGCTGCTGAAGGCTTGGAAGAGGAGCTTGTTGTTTCACCAGCAGCTCCTGTTGCTTCGAACTACGAGGCTGAGCCTTCTGGCTCAGGAAGCAGGGGGAGTACTGCTCAATGCTTGCCCCAGGTAGGAGTGGTGCCCGAAGAAGCAACGGATGCAGTGAGCAAGGAGCTGACCCTTCGAAGATCGAAGAGGGTTGTGAAGTCACCGACTCGGTACAGTGATGGGAATGCAGTGATATTTGTCTCCTGCTTCTTTGCAGGTCCTCTGGATGAGCGAGAGCCTGCAAACTTCAACGAGGACACTGGAGTGAAGGAGTGGGAAGGTGCCATGAAAGAAGAGATTGATGCTATGAAGAAGAATGAAACCTGTGACCTTGTGCCCAAGGTTGATGACATTACTCCGGTTACTTGCAAGTGGGTGTATAAGTTGAAGAAGAAGGCTGATGGGAGCATTGATAGGTTCAAGGCTTGCCTGGTCGCTAGAGGATTCTCACAGTAGTATGGAGAATACTATGATGAGACATTCAGTCAAGTTGAGAAGATGACTTCAGTAAGAGTGGTGATCGCCTTGGCTGCTAGCAAGGGATGGAGGTTGTGGCAACTCGATGTGAAGAATGTCTTTCTATACGGAGAGATTGACAAGGACATCTTCATGGATCAGCCGCTTGGTTTTGTCTCTGAAAAGCATCCGGACTATGTCTACAAAGTCAGGAAGGCTTTCTATGGGTTGAAGCAAGCTCCTAGAGCGTGGTATGGGAAGATTGCAGAGTACTTGCAATTCTGTGGATACCTTGCTTCCAACTCGGATTCAAGCTTGTTCGTCAAGAAGAAGGGAGCGCTACGAGTCTTGGTCCTGCTGTATGTGGATGACATGATCATCACAGGGAATTCGGAGGGGTAAGTAGCAAGGCTCAGGGCTGAGCTTGCTATACGCTTCGAGATGAAAGACTTGGGAGAGTTGCATCACTTTCTCGGTCTGGAAGTGGAGAGGAAGGAGTGTGGGAATTTTCATTAGCCAGAAAGTGTATGCTGATCGCATTGTGAAGCGGTTTGGCATGGGCCAAGGGAAGAAGTGCTCTACTCCACTGGAACCTGGGCTGAAGCTTCGACGAGATGAGGGAAGGGTTCTTCATGATCCCTTGGTGTTCAGGGCTCTTGTTGGGAGCTTGATTTACCTAACGATTACAAGGCCAGACATTGCTTATGTTGTCGGCCGAGTAAGTCGGTATATGGCTGAACCAAGGCAATCTCATCTAGTGGCGGCAAAGGGAATTCTGAAGTATGTCAAGGCTTCTTCTGACATGGGACTCCTCTATAGAAGGGACTCGGAGTTTGCGTTGCTCGGGTACACGGATGCTGACTATGGCGGTGATTCGGATGATCGAAGGTCTACTTCAGGTTATGTGTTCACTTGCGGTTCAGCTAGCATCTCGTGGTGTAGCAAGAAGCAGGACTCGGTGTCGGTTTCAACCATGGAGGCGGAGTATAAGGCTTCGGCCTTGGCTGCTCGGGAAGCTGTTTGGTTGAGGAGGCTTATAGAGGATGTTCATGAAGAAGTGCAAGGGCCTACTTTACTCCGGGGTGACAATGAGAGTGCTCTCAAACTGGTTAACAATCCAGTGTTTCACGCCAGGACCAAGCATATAGAGATTGATCACCACTTCATCAGGGAGAAGGTGTTGGAGGGGTCTCTGCTGGTCGGGCATGTTCGGAGTAAAGATAATCTTGCTGACATCTTCGTGAAGCCACTGTCGAAGGGGCCCTTTGAACGCTTGCGCAGCTTGCTGGGCTTGGTCAGCACTTCCCACTTCAAGGGGGAGTGTTGAAATTTGTGAAGTGGAAGTGGTTGACGGGACAGGCCGTGCAGCCTGGGCGGACAGCTTTGGCGGACTAGGTGGACTGGGCGGACTGTGATGTGCGGCCTGGTGGAAGGTCTAGTGAAAAGCCGGCTATCTTCTGAGCGGGTTGTTTGCATGGAGTCTGCGGACTATGCGGCCTGGTATCTGCGGATTAGGTGTTGTTGATTGGTTTTGCCAAGTAGCGGCCTGAGCAGATAGAGGCTTTCGGACTGGTGCTTTGCTCAGTGGCCGTGGTGCAAGCTTGTGCTGTTAGGCGGTTTGGCTCTTGTCCGCGGGAAGCTTGCGGATAGATGTGTCCGCGGTGTGGGCTGTTGCGGACTGAGCTTAGAGCTTGGCTGAGGACTTGTCGAGCTCTGGTGTTACAGCAGGTGCTTTGCTGTGGAGATCGATTGGCGGACTGGTTTTGGAGTCCGGGAAAGGTTGCTGCGTTGGACAGGAGTGCAAGGAGTTTGCGGACTGCTGGCGGTCTATGCTTTGGTGTTTGGCAGACGGGAGTTTGTGTCCGCCATGCTCGCATTGGCCCTTGTTGGTTTTGGACTTGGTCACACTTTGTGCCAAGACCATGGTGTCCACGGTATCCGCCAAGTCCGCTGTGACCGGGCGGACTGTTGCTATCTGCCTTTGGTCGTGGACTTGTGGCGGATTGAGGTGTGAGTCTTGCGGACTGCCTCGGGTTGGTGCAAACAGCCTTTGAAGGGGGTTGCTATCCTGCAGTGGTCGGAAGCTTTGCGGGCTGATGCCTTGTCCGCATAGCTTTGGCGGACTGGAGAGGGTTCGCCAATGTTGCCTTGCTCCTGGCGGTTTTCCTTGGTATCCGGCTAAGTACTTGCGGACTCTGCGGACGGTGTTTTTGCTATCGTGTGGGCTAGGGCGGTGTCGCAATCTCTAGGGCGGTGACCACACTCCCCACCTCGCCTATAAATAAGACCCCCTAGCACATCTACAGTAACTTGAGTGAACAGTAAGTTGGGTTGGGCGAAGTGCTGCGGTCTCTGTTTGTCAGTCCGCGCGGATTGTTTCAGTGCTGACGTTTGCTGTGTGCAGGTCGCGCGGGTAGCTTCAAGGAGCCAGGAGTTTGACTTTGACTTTGGTCAAGTACTTGGAAGTGTGTGGTCTCTGCGAACTCAGCAGGAGGTCGCTCTGCGGCTTGTCAGTTATGTTTTCATCTTTTCCAGCTTCAATAACCTGTCTGCCGGCTTCAAGCGGGTAGGGGGTGTTCCTCAGTTCAGCTTCAGCAGAAGACGAATAACGGTGTGTCCGCGTGGCCTCGTGGCTTCGGCGGACTCCGTGGCTATTCGGCGTATTGCAGTTAAGTTCGGGCGATCTCAGCGGACTCGGCGACCTCAGCGACCTCGACGGTCTCGGCGGACTCCGGTGCTGTCCGCCCGGCTTGGTTTTTGGTGCTTTCTGTTTACATCTGTTATACTAGCGAAATCATATCTCGCTATGTATGCCTCGTGTTGTAAAAAAGTGAATGAATAAAAGACCTGCTTGTGCTCCCATTGTTTGTTGGGTTAAACCTTTGTTACTTGGTTTTCCGCTGGTTCAACGTGAGAACTGGGTAGTTCCGAAGATATTAATTTGGCGTTTGAGCTATCTTGCTGAACACGTTGAGAAAATTTAACAAACTACATATAGCTCTTCTAGCAGGTAGTTTGCTACTCTCCTTGACACTTGAATTGTGCCAACAATCTATGACAAAGTGGCCTATCTTGCCACAACACAAGCACTCAAACCTGTTGTACCTTTGTTTGGGTACAACCCTATCTGGATTATCTACTGCAGCCTTCTTGTTTAGTGCTGGGGCTTTGCCCTTAGATTTGGACTTAACTGTCCAGGCAGGTTTTGTAAACCCCAATCCAGTTTTACCCTTATGAGGTACAAACTCATCTATCAAAGGTAAAACAGATTTTTGTTTAGAAAAACTTGCTACAATCTCTCTCTCCTTCTGAAGTCTAGCCTCCAGATTTCTAATTTGATCATTCTTAAATGTAATAGTACCCATCTGAATAACAGTAATGTTCTTCAGCCTGGCTATTTCATTCAGTTTCTGATCAAATAACTTGTCTGAATCAGCAGCAGCCAATTTAAGACTAGCAATCTCCTTTGCCTGAGTTTTGGCTAAGATTTTGCTTTTCTTCAAGGCCTGCAACAAGTCCCTATATTTATCAATTAACTGATGAATATCTCCTTCAGATTCAGACCCACCCACATCACTTGATGCATATGTATCTGATTTTGACTCAGTACTAGAAATTGAACTAGAAGAACAACTTTGTACCTTACTTGGTCCAGGCTGATCCTGGATTTTGTCTCCTTCAGAGAAGGCCATCAGCCCTTTGCACTGATTGTCCTCATGCTCATAAATTGAATTCATTAAATGCATGAACACATCTTCCTCCTCTTCAGCAAACAATCCAATATAGGTTTCAGCTTCTGAGTCTATTTCTAAAGATGACTGATCAGTCAAACTTTTGTCTTTCTTAGCAACAAAGGACTTTTCCTTTTTGCCCTTAAACTGAGTCTTCTTTTTTGTCAGTTGAATCCTTCCTCTTTTCAGGATAGTCGGCCACTACATGTCCCTGTCTATTGCAGTAATAGCACACAATTTTTGAAGATGTAGCTTTGCTTGGCTTGGATCTGCTTCTATTATTCCTTGATGACTGTCTTTTCTGATAATAGTCATCTTTTGGCTGAGAAGTGGAAGGCTTAGACCTCCACTGCTTCTTCTTCAGAAACTTTTGAAAATGCATAGTGAAAGCTGCAAAGTCTTCATCACTTTCACTGTTATCTGAATTCTTGCTTTCTGAATTATCTGACACATCCTCAGCAACTATTTGAGAGGGAGATGGAGACTTGCTTATATACTTCCTAGTGCCTTCAGTTTTGAAGGCCATAGATCTTTCCTTGTGCTCCACTCTAGTAGTCTTCCCTTACTCCTTTCTAGCCAATAACTGCATCTCATAAGATAACAGTTTTAAAAACAAACTTAGAGGGGGTATATCAGCTAATTTGGCCATTTCCCTAATGGCACAAATCTTGGTATCCCAGTCCTTAGTTAGGGATCTTAAGAACTTGTCATTCAGCTTATAGTTGCTGAATTATCTTCCATAGGACATCAATTCATTTACTATCCTATAGAACTTCTTGTAGCATTCAGTAATGCTATCAGACTTTCCTTGTCTGAAGCTTTCATATTCCTGATTTAACAAAGACTTCATGTCTTGTCTTATTTCTTCTGATCCCTCCATATAGACTATTAATGTGTCTCACATTTCTTTAGAAGTTTTACAATGAATTAAATTCTGAAATGTTGCATCATCAATTGCACTAACAATAATATTCTGGGCCCTCTTGTCCATAGTGGCCAGAATGATTTCATCTTTGGTCATTTTTGAATAGTCCTTAGGAGTTTTCTGATTTGCATCTAGAATGGATATCTTCATTGGCACATATGGCCCTTCTTTGACTGTGATGTATATTCTTGGGTCAGATGCTTCCATAAAGAGTCTAACTCTCTCTTTCCATATGCCAAAAATCTCTTTTCTACAGATTGACAATTTCATGGACCCCAGCTCTTTGTGATTCTCACTAGAACCCTTTTTCTTGAATCTTGTTTATTCTGATTCTGACTACAGGATCTTACTCAGACTGTTATGTCCGTTTTGAGTAACCTCGCTTTGATACCACTTGAAAGAAATAGTGCCTAACCACCTAGAGGGGGGGGGTGAATAGGTGTTCTTTTTCCTTTTAATTTCAAGGTAGAAATACTGTACAGTAAATGCAGTTCTACAGCTATCACAACACAACATCCACAGAAACTAACATTCACAGAGTGCACACAGATTTTTATAGTGGTTCCCCAAAGTCTGGGTACATCCACTTTCCCCGTTCGCCTATCTAGTAGTGTACTAGATTCGGCCTAATTTCTCCACTTATTCTTAGATCCTCAGATCTTACAACTCAGAACCCCAAACAGGTTCCTACAACTCAGAGTGTCCCCACTCCTACAACTCCGGCACAAAGCCTTACCACTCAGTCTTCACCAAGACCTACACTCAGGTTAAAAAGCCCTACCTCAGCCTTCAATCAAGGCCTACACTCAGAGAATAGAATCTCCTACACTCAGGCACAAAAGCCCTACCTCAGTCTTTATAGTTTAGGATTACAACTCAGATCCCTTAGGATCCTACAAGAATTTAATATAACAAGGCAATTAACCACAACTCTGACTGAGAGAGATGAATTGACTGGCTTCTTGATGAGTTCTTGGAAGAACTAGGCAGAGATCAACCAACCTTGGCTTTCTTCAAAGCTTCTTGAATTAGAACACATTATGGTTAAATATCCTGAAGATTATCTTCAATCAACTTCTATCTTGAGATTCAGATCTCAATCTGAATCTTACTTTGCAGCCTGGTTCAGCAGTTGGTCTTCCTAGAAGGAGCTCTCTCTCTCCAACTTCTTAGATCTTCTGTTGAAGGTCTTCTTTGTGTTGTTAGATATCTTTATTAATTGTTGTCAATCTGTTGATCTACTTTCTGTTGAAGGAGAAAGGTCTTTAAATAGTATTCCTCCAAGGTAACCGGCTGATCCGATTTCTAACAACATTTTGACGGCTCTGATAGTTGCAGTTGACCGGTTGAAATGACAGCTGTCAAGTCATCCAGTCACTTCTTGAAATCTCTGTCACTGTCTGAAAGTGCCGAGACAGATAGTCTTTATGTGTCGATACAAATAGACTAAGTGTCGACACAAGTAGACTGAGTGTCGACACTAGCCTTCATGGTGTCGACATAACTCCTTGTGTTGTTGTAACAACTTCTCGACACTGCTTCTTCAGAATGTGTCGACACTAATACTATCTGTCGACACAAGCCTTCAGTTGAATGTGTCGACACTGATTCTGTGTGTTGACACAAGTACTTCTTCTTTAATACTTAGTTGTAATCTGCTGTGTGTCGACACAAATCCTTTGTGTTGACACATCTTCTTGTGTTGAAACTTTGCTAAGTGTCGATACATCTCCTTTGTGTCGACACGTGTACTTTAACTTTGTTGAAGTTTGCTGAGTGTCGACACAGCCTCCTGATATCGACACTTTTGCTGTCGACAAAGTTTCTCTGGGTGTCAACACTGCCTCTATGTGTCGACACTGATTCTGTAGACAATTCTTCACTGTGTGTCGACACTTTTCTTCTGGTGTCGACTCTGCCTTCCTGGTGTCGACACAATTATTCCAAGTGTCGACACAGCTTCTCTGGGTGTCAACACATGCCTTTATAAGTGTCGACACTTCACCTCTAGGTGTCGACACATGGACTTAGAAACTTGTATGCTTTTCCTGCAATTACTTAACCTGCACATATAAACTCAAAGCACATCAAATACACCTTGATGTATATCATTGAGTAGGGTGAGGCTTCTTCAAATCAGGTACATGTATTCCAATGTTCCCAACAGCTTGGGAGAGGAAGATACCATCAGGGAGCTGCTTCACTTGGAGACCAAGGAAGTAGGAAAGCTCACCCATGCTACTCATCTCAAATTTAGAATGCATGAGGTCAGCAAACCTCTTGCATAATTTGGGATCAGTAGACCCAAAAATGATGTCATCCACATATATTTGTACTAACAAAATTTGGTCCTTATGACTTCTAGTGAAAAGAGTTTTATATATGGTTACTCTTGTATATTTATGCTCTAAAAGAAAGCTTGCTAAGGTCTCATACCATGCTCTTGGAGCTTGCTTTAAACCATAGAGAGATTTATGCAATTTAAATACAAAAGTGGTTTGAGTTAGAGAGATAAAACCTGAAGGTTGTTCTACATAAACCTCTTCTTGAAGCACTTCATTCAAGAATGCACTCTTAACATCCATTTGGAAGACTTTGAGTCTCCTGTGAGCTGCATAGGCAAGGAAGATTTGTATGGCCTCTAACCTTGCAACAGGAGCAAAGGTTCGGTCATAGTCAATTCCTTGTTCTTGCCTGAAGTCTTGAGCAACAAGCCTAGCCTTGTTTCTCACTATGTTTCCTTGTGCATACAACTTATTTTTGTAGACCAATTTTCTTCCAATAACTGGGTAGTTATGGGGTCTTGGAACCAAGTCCCAAACTATACATCTCTCAAACTGATTTAGTTCCTCTTGTATTGCAATGATCCAGTGGGGATCTTGCTCAGCTTCATGGATGGTGAGAGGTTCAATTTGAGAGAGAAAACAGGCATGCATCAAGTCTTGGTTGAGTTGATGCCTTGTCTGTACACCTGCTGAAATGTCTCCAATCACTTGAAATCTGGGGTGATCTCTAAGTGTGACAAGATTAGTTGGTGGAGTTTGTTGAGCAACAGCTTCTGTAATTAATTCCTCTTGCGGAATGGTACTAGCTGTTGAGGAAAGTTCAGCCACTTCCACTTGAAGTTCTTCTTCACTATCTTCAGCAACCTATGGAGTAGGATGGCTTGACACCTCTTGGGTAAGGTTTAGTCCATCCATAGACTCACACAATTGTGGAACCTGCAAAAAGCTATTAGTAGAAATCTATATCTTCTCATAAGACATGTTAGCTTCATCAAAATATACATGAACAGACTCTTCAATTTTAAGGGTGGATTTATTAAAAACCCTATAGGCCTTGCTTACTTGGGAATATCCTAGAAAAATCCCTTCTTAAGCCTTAGCCTCAAATTTTCTAATGTATCTTTTGTTATTTGTGTGAATGTAACAAATGCAGACAAAAACTTTAAAGTAATTGATTTTAGGTTTCTTCCCTTTAAGTAATTCACAGGGGGTCTTATTTTTCAGCATATGTATAAGACTTCTATTCAGGTCATAGTTAGCAGTATTTACAGCTTCTGCCCAAAAGGATAGAGACATGTAAGCATCTGCTAATAATGTGCCTGCAGACTCAATGAGTGTCCTATCTTTCCTTTTAGCAACCCCATTTTGTTGGGGAGTTCTAGGAGCTGAGAAGCACTGCCTGATACCTTCCTTCTCACAGAACTCATGCATAAGAAGAGACTCAAACTTTGTGCCATGATCACTTCTGATCAATGCAACATGAGTAGAGAACTCAATCTGTATGGTCCTGAGAAAATCTATAAGAACCTTGAATGTATCTGACTTAGCTCTCAGAAAGGCTACCCAACTGAATCTAGAGAAGTCATCAACAATCACTAAAGTATAAGACTTCCCTCCTAGGCTTTATACTGCAATGGGTCCAAATAGATCCACATGAAGCAAATACAAAATCCTAGGTGAATCACTTTTATTAATGGATTTGAAACTAGTTTTAGTTTGCTTGCCTAATTGACAAGCCCTGCATAGGCTTTCCTTGTTGTAGGTGACAGAAGGTAAACCTCTAACAAGGTTGTCTTTAGATAACCAAGATATATTCTTAAGGTTTACATGCCCTAATCTTTTATGCCATAACTCATTTTGATTACTAGTGATATTGAGTAAACAAACATCAGTTTTGGCAGAAATAAAATCTACTAGGTATATGTTGCCTTGTCTAAGTCCAATTAAAACAGTTTGGTTTTCATTATTAATAATAGAACAATAAGTAAAGTTAAAGTGTACCTGATAACCTTCATCACATAATTGACATATGGATATTAGGTTATGTTTAAGTCCTCTTACACATGTTACTTTCTTGAAAGTAACTGTCCCAATCTTGACTGCTCCATATCCTTATGATTGGCCACTGTTTGAATCTCCAAAAATCACCTTTGGTCCTAGCTTGGACTTATAATTGGAAAAGTTTGCCTTGCTGCCTGTCATGTGTTTGGAGCAACCACTGTCCAAGTACCAGGTCTGACTTACCCTTGGACAGTTCTTCACCTGTAGCTGTAATGAAAAACAAAACTCAATTGTTCTTAACCCAGGTTACCTTGGGTGCTTTATTTGGTTGAAAAGAGAAACTGGATATAACTGATAATGCAGGTTGTGATTTGTAACCTAGGGGATGATATCTCCTAGGTGGAATAACCCAATCAGCTACTGGATTGAATGTATTATTAGTTGGCTTAAAATTTCTGTATGAGAAATGATTTCTGTTTGGTCCTTCTGGGTTCGACGAATTGTTGTAAGGTCGTCGACCAGAGTTCGACGAATAGGGCTGAGATCGTCGATCTCTGCTCAGAGAATGACAGTAGTAATTTTCTGCACCCCAAGTTCGTCGACCTCTGCTTGACGAACCATACATAGTTTGTCGATCGCAGTTAGACGAATTATTATAACTGAAGTTTGCGTTCACCTTTCGTCGATCTGGGTTCGATGAACTGGCCACATTTTGTCGATCTGAGTTCGACAAATGCTGCTGAACTTTGTTTTTATTAACTGTTTTCTGATTTCTGTTTCACTTGTCTATGGGTTTTGGATTGCTTTCTGACATTGGTTTGTCTATTAACTTTTTTTTCCCTTTGCAGAAATAAACTTGATGGGGATTGTAAGTATATTTTTTTTAATTATGGTGGGTAAACTTGATGAAGCACCCAAGCCCAGCTTGCCATTAAATCTGGCATTCACTATGCTTGTAATGTCCATCAGCTTGAGACTTCTCCCATTGAGAGATTGCTCTAGTTGTTTGGCCTCACATAATTCAGATTTTAATTTAATTATTTGTTCATTAGCTAAGGTTAGTTGATCTTGCAGTTTAATGTTTCTGAGTTAACAGATTCAAGACTTCCTCTCTTTATCTAAGAGTTTTTATTTCTTTTTCTGAATTGATTAAGTCTAAGCACATAGTTTTGAATTCAGTTTTAAATAAATCAGAATTAAAATCTAAACTAGAAAGAACCTGATCTAACTCTGAGTCTGAGGCTGCTTCATCTTCAGATTTTCCTTCTGATCCTGAATTGCACCTGGAGGCATCAATTTCCATTAGGCAAACCTCCTTGGATCTTGCTTCTTCCTCTTCTTCACTTGAACTGGAGGAAGATGTTTCTTCTTCTGTATCACTCCATGTCTCAGCAACAAAGCACTTTTCTTTCTTTTTATACTTGCTGGAAGAGGGTCTACTGCTGTGTTTTCTTCTGGAGTCTCTTTCTTTGTTTTTCTCCTTCTGATTTTATGGACATTCAGAGATATAATGTCCAGGCTTTCTGCATCCAAAGCACACAACCTCCTTGGATGGTGTCTTGTCATACGTTGGCTTATCATCCTGTCAGGATGACTTCCTTCTGAAATCCTTTCTAGCCATCTTGTAGAATTTTTGCAAAGAGGCTCATGAGTTCTTCATTTGAAGTTGATGTCTCACTTTCCTCATATGCTTTGAAGGCTATGCTGTGCTCCTTTCTCACTAGAGTTGTTGCCTTCTGATCTGCTGCTTCTCTTGATTTTATCAGCTGCTCATAGGACTTTAATTTGCCTAGTAGATATTCAGTTGATATCTCATTTAGGCTTCTGGCTTCTTTGATTGGCCAGATTCTGGAGTCCCAAGAGCTAGGGAAGCGCATCAATATCTTGTCATTCACCTCTGTCAGGGTGATGTCCTTATCTAGGGTTTTGAGCTCATTGATGATTGAACTAAACCTGTTGTACAAATCAGTCACTGATTCTGCCTCATCCTTCTTGAAATTCTCATACAGGGATATGAGATTGGATCTCCTGTCTTTTCTCTCATCTACTGAGCCAACTAGCATTTGGTTGAGGGAATCCCAATGGCCTTGGATGAGGTGCACTCAGCCACCTTTTGAAATATGTCATTTGACATAGTTTGAGCCAAAATGTTCATTTCCTTAGCATCTGCCATTTTGGCTTTCGTGTAGGCTTCATTGTTTTTTGGAGGAGGCACTGCAGTCATGTTGGTGGAGGTGCTTGTAGAAGCTGCAGGTGCTGGAGGTACACCTATCAAGATAACAGAAAAGATATCCTCATCAATAGAATTTATATATAATCTGATTCTTGCCTTCCATATGGCAAACTTGTTAAGATTGCAAACTGGAGGTCTGATGCTTGCATAATTCTTGTTTGGGCCATTTCTGTGAAGAAATAAATCTATGATAAAATCTAAATAGACAGATCTAACAAGAGGGATCTTTGTGGTTCAGGTGTTAGCCTGTACAACCAATTAAGGTGTGGTATTTTAAGCAGCCTCCCTCTGATACCAATTGAAAGTGCAGGTTAGATCTGAAATACTCTATAGGGGGGGTGAATAGAGTATTGTGCTCACTACAAACTTTTTACAACTTTTGTTGTATTCCTAAGTGAACAAATCAACAAATAAAAAAATAAGCACAGCAAACTATCTAATCACAGAGCACAGCCAAAATAAAAGAAAAGGGCAACCAGACGATACAAAAAATTTTATAGTGGTTCCCCAACCTCGGTACATCCACTCTTCTACCACCCTGGTAGGAATCCACTCAAGTTTTTGATCAGGTGCATGACACCAATGAGCTTTTGTCCAGGTGCTCAAAAACCAAAACCTCAAGTCTTTTGGAAGGAGACTTGCAACCAGAATAATTTTGAAGGGAAATAAAACCATGTACAAGAGTTGGAAAAGAGGTGATAGTGTCTTCTCTTTCTCAAAAGCAACTAAGAAGACTGTGGATTGATTTCAGCAGATATTGCTCCCCCTGAGATCTTGAATGTATCAGGAAAACTAGAGCACTGCTTCAGGGTGATAAGTCTTCAAAGACGTAGAGTGCCTGGACCAGAGATTGTTCAGGAACTTCTTTAACAGATATAATTTTGTTGTCCTTTTGAAGTTGTACTGAGAATAGACAGAAGAAGACTCTTGATAGTGATAGGTTGTTCTTCTTCTTCTTGATGAAGTTGTTCTCTGGCCTGAGCTGATTGCAATAGAACTTTTGATTTGAGTATGATTGTTCTTCTGTGCAATGTGAGTGTGTCTGTCTGATTGTCTGTATTGCTTGCAGTATGTCTGTATGACTGTGTAATAGTACTTGATCCTTTCTTTTCTTTTCTATATCTTTTTGACTTGCTGAGAACATTTGAAATTCGAATGTTGAGCAGTAATTGCAGTCGGCTTGGGAAGGAAGCGACAATCAATGAATTCCCCAACTGTCCCATGGAAAAATGACATGTAATAGTCCATGATTAATGTGCGTTCTAACGGTAACATTCCGAGAAGATCTGGCATTAATTATTCAGGAATCATCGCCAAGAAACGGGACGGGAAAACTAAAGAAGACCTAGTCTGGAATCATCGAACGAAGAACACAATTCGTCGAGCTGAGTTTGAGTTCGTCGAGCTGAGCTTGAGTTCATCGAGCTAAGCTTGTGTTCGTCGAGCTGAGTTTGAGTTCATCGAGCTGTGCTTGAGTTCGTCGAGCTGAGCTTAAGTTCGTCGAGCTGAGCTTGAGTGAGTTCGTCGACCAGACAATCTTCATTAGTCGAACAGAGAATCATCATTCGTTGAGCTGAGATCCAAATTCGTTGAGCAGAGAATAGTTCTGGACTTCGTCAAAAAATTCTGTGTAACTGATATTTTGTGTCGACACAAGCTGGTGTCGACTGATTGATCTTGGTGTCGAATCAAATCTTCTGGTGTCAACATAAATTGGTGTTGACTGAATCCTGGTGTCGACACAAATCTTCTGGTGTCGACATAAATTGTTTGGGGGTCGACACATGCCCTAAGTGTCGACACAAATCCTCTGAATTCAGAATTCGTCGAGTAGAGTACTGCATTCGTCGACATGAGAAGCTGACTTCGTCGTCCTGAGAAGTTGAGAAATTGAGGTACAAGTCCGTCGAGCTCAGAATCTAATTCGTCAACCGAAGCTGAAGTTGGACATAGAAAAATTCTGAAGTGTGTCCTGACTTTAGCTTGATGTAGAATCTCAACATTCGTCGAACAGAGAACAAGTATCGTCGAGCTCGCACTAAGAATTGTCTCACAATAGTCGAGCGCCGAACACCTTCATCGAGCTGAGTTCGACGAACGTTCGAACTCATTTGACTTAGTCTTGAAAACTTCTAGTTCTGGAGTCTCTGTCATGAATTGGATAGGTCCATCTGAAATTGAACCTAAGGACTTGG